>VCMS01000097.1:63045-233353 GCA_022539475.1 Gracilaria domingensis | reverse complement strand
AGGGAATCCAACGGAAGTGTTGGGATACAGCACGTAACGAGTAGCTAAGGGACGTTCATGGGTGAAGCGTGGATTGTCGAACGATCGGGAGGAGGCAGTCTTATTCCATTTTTGAGGAAACAATTTCATTCCTTCCACTTTCCCGGCTAACAGAATGTAATTGACCGGGTGCCCAAACCGAGGGCGGGGGAGTGGTTGACATGGAAGGTACATGAGCCAGGTAGCTCAGTACCAGGTGGGCAGTACATGAGACCGGAGCAGAAGTCGAGGGAGTTGATGAAGGAGTTGATATGTCGCTTCACAAGACCGGGTGATCTTGTCATGGACATGTTCGCGGGAACTTTTTTCTACGGGTATGGCGTGCCTATCGCTGACAAAGCATAGGAAGTTCTTGGGGTGCGAGAAGAATAGGCCATGTTTCAGCCATGCGAAGCACCATCTAACGACTCTTATGGCCGAAGTTATTCGGGGGGGGAAGAATGACATCCTGGTTGAACAGGAGGTGGTGGATGCGGCTTCAACGACCTATGAACGGGTTCCACATCGGGACCGAGGTCGGCTTGAATGGGAGGCTCCATTTGGTTACCCCCAGTACCAAGTGATGCCTGGACATATTACTCAGTTCCTAGGAAGATACTGGAAGGACTGGGACTTGTCGACAAGTGCGGAGAGGTACTGTAGATCTTTGGGAGGAGAAGTACCGAGGAGCTCTGAATCTTATGGATATGCATATGCTGTTGACTGTTGAAGCCAATCGATATCGCTTACATATAGCATCTTCTAAGATCCGACATCCCCGTGCTGGTATGGGGGTGTTCACGGAACATAAGATATTGGCTGGGGAAACTATCTGTCATTTCTATGGAACTTTGGTATACACGGATCTGACGAACCGGAAGGAAAGACACTTAACGTATGGAAGTGGCTGTCTCGGAGCAACTCCAGTGCGGTACAAGTTGTTTTCTATGATGGTCACTGTGACTGATACGGAGTTTCTGCACCTGAGGAACAGACCAGGACAGGCTCAGGATAGAAAGGAGAGCGAAGTCTACATTGTCCCGGCGCCTTTTTGTATCGGGGGCTACATTAACGACGCCGGATATCATGCCGGGGATCCCGATTTATCGGAGCCCTGGTCAAACAGGACTCGAAGTGCCAATGTGCAGGTGGTGGAAGCGAAGTCCGTGATACAGTTCAAGTCAGACCTTTCTAACTATGCTCTACTTCGTTGTAGAGCAGTAAGAGATATTGAGAGGGGCGAAGAGTTGTATTTCGACTACGGAGAGCAGTACGCCTGGGACTGGGCTCTGACATTGGAGCAATAGATGAGTTCAGTAGCGAATACAAAGTAAATATGCTTGTGAGTGTTGCAGCTGCCTGCAATACGCGTTGTTGTACATGTACACTGGAGCTCTTCATCTGTAACGGCGATATTTGCGACCCATTGGGCACCTCAAATTCCTAAAAAGCAGGAACTGCGGAGTCTCCCGGAATATCTGAACCATGCACCCCCCCCCCCACCCCCTCCCCCCTCCCCAACAATTTCGTTTCATTACCCTGTTTATCTCCACAGCATGGGTATAACGCCGAGAAAGCGAAATAGTACGCAGCGGAACAAGAGTGGACAGAAGAAGAGAAGAGCATCGGATGATACGAATCAGGCTACAAGCACCGCACTTCCTAAACGGAAGTCGTCCTCGACGAAGGAGAGAGTCAGTGGGCGTCCTTCTACAGGACTCTCTCGCCCATCTCGCAGCGGAGCGTCTTCCGGGATTGCGTCAAGAATTCGTGGATCAGCGAACGATGTCGTGCCGTCAACTGCCGATAATGCAAATCGTGCATCTGTCTCTGCTCCTCAAGAAGATGAGGTAACTCGGCCAAGCGGGTCAGGACAGGAGGGCATGACAACTGGAACCGAAGAGGTTCGTATGACACCAAAACCTTCATGTCCCGGCCGATATCGAAGACCGGAGCTACTGGGGCGCGGGTTACGCCGCCCAGTGGATCTGGACAACAAGGGACAATGACGAGAAGTCGTGAGAGTCCTAGTATATTAAGATCGTCACGTCCATCCCTCTCTTCTAGAACTGGGGCCGCTATGAATCGTATCATGCCTCGCAATGGGTCCGGACAAGGGAGAAACACAATAAGAAATCGAGAGACAACTGATAGACGAGTTACTTTTCGACCTTCCCCTCTTTCCAGAACGGGGGCCGTTGCAGCTCGTACGAGGCCCAATTCATCTGATATACCATGCCATGGAGGAGGACATACACGGGAGTTGGAGCTCGGAGCCGTGCCAAGGGTGGACACAGAACGCCTGCAGCCTCTCGTGGCTAAGGCTATGGCACATGAGGATAGTTCCGATAACGAAATAACACCGAATCCTGCGGCATTACCGGGGCCTGTCGCCGAAGAAGCTAGGGAAATAACGGAAGATATCCAAACTGGTGTGAATTCAAGCTCTATGAACAGACCTGATCTTTTAAATGAACTGAATTGCTTGAAAGAAAGGTTAAGACGCTACAAGAGGACTTGATGGTTCGGGGAATTCTAGTGAAGGTCGCCCAAGAGCAGAGTACGGCTTTGAAAAAGAGGCTTGAAGAGAAGGATCTAGTCATTGAAGGGCTAAGAGGGGCACTGAAACAGGAGGGAGATAGGAGTACACGTGCTGGTGAACCTGGGCAGACAGGTCGAAAGAAGCATAAAATTGAGGTGTGCGACGAGTTTCGAGGGGTTGCTCGAGCAGTGTATCACAACATGCTGACGTGGGCAAGGAGAGAAACAAGTGAGCTATGGCTCGAAGGTGAGTCGCTCACCCGAAATTGGGGTAACCGTGCCGAGAAGGTGGAAGACGCAACTGAGAGTGGGGAAGGGCTTATTGAGCCGGAGGAAGGTGGTTCATACATGGTTCCTAAAAACCCCGTGGAGCTCTTGGGCAGTTTTGGCATGTTCACACCGTCGGTAGAGGGGGGGCCAGATGCTTTGCTGAAGAAAATGGTTGAAAGCGAGTTGAAGGAGTTGAGCTGGGAAGGTATTAGAAAAGCATCTCTTACCGACAGGTGTATACTGGAACTTTGTGCAGATATGTGCCTTAGGCAGAGAATGCGGCAGACCATGAGTGACGTCGTGGGCGTTCGTAAGAGAAATACGAGGGATAAACTATTTCTGCTCCTGGGGTACGATCTGATTTGGAGAAGAACAAAGCTGGTAGAAGAGAATGCTGACGAACTCACAATGCAGTTGAAGGAAGCGCAGGAGAACATACTGCGTTTTGACGAAAATGGTGTACCGAACACTTCATGGTGGAGAAAAGCCCCATTTGTTCGTCTAAAGTACTCTAATGCGGACAATGTCGAGGATATGCCGACGGAAGATCAAGATTTGTTCTTCCGAAACCGTGTCGGGGTACAAGTGCTGAAGGAGTTTATTGGGTATGATGTGGAAGACAAGGATACGGGCACCTTTTTAGATGGCACAATACTGTTGCTCGCACGTTTGGACGCTTGGGTGTTGACGGTTGTGAGCCTTCTAAGTACGGATGTGTCAAGGGGTGGCCAGAGACAGAAACTGTTTACAAAGAAGTTTGCTGAACTGCTACCTCTGTGTTTAAAGAATGTTCTGGGGGATGTTAGGCAACATGTCTTGAGGACCAATTCCAGCGAGTTTCATAATTTTGGAACGACAACGGAAGATTGGACTAAGGTTCTTGGTAATGACATGAGAGAGGCTACATTTGGATATCGAATGCCGTCGAACGGAAGACTTTACCTCACTGTGAAAGAACAATTTTTTATTGACAGTGTGAGCCGAAGATTGGGGTCTATTAGCGATTGCTTCGTTGGTGAATGCGAGGAAGGGGATATGGAGTTCAAGGAAATGGACATGAACGATTTCGGAATTAACACAGGATCACAAGAAAAGGCACCACAAGGTGAACATGTAGAAGATGGAGCCCTTAATGTTTAAGGCTGTACAAGATCAACGTGCTCAGTTGGTCCTTCATCTGAATCATGATAGAATCGATTGATGTAGAATCGGTGTTGGAACCATTGAAGTGGAGGACAAAAAGGTGGAGCAGGGTAGTTTGATCGAACAACATGGACAGTTCCCTGTAGTGCAGAAGCCGGAACCATCCCGTACCAAGGAGTTAACTCTACGATAGTCTCCGCTTTGGAATGACGAGGGAACGGAAGAGTGTGGTTCTTTTCATCGTTTGTAGCCCACCGTAAAGATATGCATTTCAATATGTGGTCGATGTTTGTTGCGGGGGGTAAAACCTCGAAATACCGGACGAATGCCACCTCTGGTGCGGTAAGTGCAGAATCAAGGAGAGATATTCGAATCAGAGCGACTACCTGGGCAACCCAAGTCTCTGAATCTTCTCCGCTTACCAATACAGTGGAAAACTTTGGCTTTCTACTGGGACCAAATGCTGGAGAAGCGAAGACACGTTGGATGATGGGGTATTTGGGTCGTCCCAGCTTAAGTGCCTTAGAAGACGAATCGAAGTGTTCAAGAGTCGGAACGAAACCGCCTTTCACGACGGCCGAATTCACCAGAGTTATCCTTGTCTTTTCTGGGAAGTATGTAATAGAGTGCTCATCCAGTGTTTCTTTCACGAGACTGAGGAAAGGAGGAAGGGCCTGTTGACCAATTTGATCAAGAATCGACCTTGTGTCCGTACTTGAGAACATTTCTCTAACAGCAGTCCATGTTTTTGAACTGGACATACTTGAAACACAATGTTGAAGAGCTCGTAAAGTGAAAGAACGCCCTCTCATTGCAAACCGAGGAAGCTGTGTGGAAGTTCCTGGTAAACCTGGATTACGCTGGTAAGGAGTATTGCCATTCCATTGCTTTCTAACATGTCCGTGCTCAATGGAGCGAATAGTCTCCTCCACAGCCGTTGCTGTTCTTCTGGACGTCTTTTTGTAGTGTCTTTTAAATAGCAGGTGTGCATGTTCGTATATGCCTGCGTCGTAATACTTGATACTTCCCAGACGGCGAATATCGTCCACGAGATGATCGAGAAGATGAAACTTCAGAGTTCCCAGTCTGGAGGGATGAAAATCCGCCAGAGTCTTTGTTGCGGAACGCTTGAAGGCTTCAATCTCCGAACTAAGACACAGGAGAGAGCTTTCAGTCCAATACGGGTCACGATTGTATCTGAATAAGGTCGAGAGCAAGTCCGAATACTGAGAGAAAACGGTTGTGATTGGGGCAACGTCCTGTTCTCCACAGCATATGTCAAAGAATGCTCCTATGAAGGGAAAGACCATGTCAAGTGCTTTGTAGTTTTTGGCCTCCAGCATTCCACGGAGACCGTCTTTCGTGAAGATACCATTCAAAGATTTGCCTTTCTCCTGCGTGGAGAAATCGATATGTAAACCTTTGGCAGGAGAATCGCGTTCTATGGCAGCTAGAATTGCGTTTGCATGGTTGAGGAGTTGGGTGCGTATCGTTCGAAATGAACGCGATGCAGATGTTCCTAATGTGGTGCACAGGGTGTCTGACTGCAGTCTCTCGATTGTGGCCGTTTTTATCAACTTTGAGATGCCGAGATGCAAGTTGTGTAATGGTTCGAATGAGAACAGACTGTATGGAGACAATCCCGGGATCATTCCAAGGCTTACGGAAGTTTTGAGGAACGAAGGAATGAGAGATATGGAATTTGAACGCATCAGAGTATCCGCTTGAGATTTCCTCTCCCTCGCACGACGTGGACGTCTTTCCGCCTCGTCTTTTTGTGCATGTTGCAAGATAGCTGTGTATGTCTTTCGGATGCTTTTCGTGTGCTTTTGAGAACGTCCGTTGAATGAGGTGGGAATAGGACTGCATAAAGATGAGCGAGGGGCTTTGCATCTATGACACGGGCTTTCCGTTTTGGTGCCATGAAGAATAGACAGAATTTCCTTAGCCTCAGGAATATCCGCACAATAACTTGCAAGCAGAGGATGGCACACTCGACTTAGTTTGTCTTCGCCGATGAACTGAAAACCTTTCTGCGTGAGATTTAGAATGGGCTCCAGGACTTGACGAAGAGATTCTTGAAGGATTTGCATCCTGGACTCGCGTAGAGACTTGCTAGAAACAAATGGCATTGCGTCTGCTTCAGATGCGGAAACCTCGATCAGTGTGGTAGGGAAGTATGCCACTACTGTGAGGTCATCACGGATACACTTACGGCGAAGCTGGTCGGAGAAGTTGAGAAATATGAGGTGAAGAGGATAGGCGGTAACCGATGTTTGCTTTAGAGTTGTTGAAGACTTATCGGTGTACACCTGCAGAAGACCTACGAAAGATTCACTGTAACTTATTTCTTGGGAGTACCACACTATTCTACTATCCAAAGAGCCCATGACCATTTCCTTAAGTTTTGAGGTGGCGTCTCTTGCGAGAGAGCCGGACATGGGGTGAGATATTTTCGTGGAGTGGGTCTGAGGTATAGGGTGGAAGAATGTGTTTTCGTTGTTAGCCAACTGGAGCTGTTTCACAAGTGTCTGAACGGGGTCTCTCGTGTAGAGGGTGGCGCTGAACTTACATCCTTCTGGCGAGACAGTTCTGCGATTGAAACCGTCCTTTGAGGCGTATCGTTCGAAAATGGCCTTCTTCAGTTCTGTACAGCGCTTGGAACTTGTTATGGTCTCGTTGAATCGCTTTTGCGAGAATCGCGGGTCCCGAAGTAGCCCAATTAGCTCGTCCGCCTCACGATGACCAAGGTTGGAAGCTACTGAAGCCAGACAAACCGTGAGATAATCCATATGCAAATCACCGAGGGCCTCCTCAGAAGGCACTGGGCGGGAACTGCTTCCGTGTTCTCGCTCTAATGACGCGGGAGCCGGGGAAGGAGAAACACAATGCAAAGTGTCCGGAATGGGAGGGGCGCACGGAGTGGGGTCGACGATGTCCTCGGACACTGGAGGCTCGGGAAGGCGACAAGGGGCAGTGACCGTTTCGGAAGATGCGGGCGCGGGTGCGGAAAGCTTGAGACGCTTGCTTCTCCGAATGGGCCGGCTATTGTCGTCTTCCAGCGCTGCTTTCAGACGAAACGGGCAATGGTTGACATGCTGTTGAAGGGATAAGACTCCTCGGCGAGTAACGAAGGGGCACCCACGCTTCTTATGTGTACAGTAGTAGACCATGGGAAGAAGAACTGAACGAGAAACGACGACAAAGACTGCAAGGGAAGGGCGTCCGAAGGGAGAAGGAGGTCGAGCGACAGTCAAGATCGACGTCATGCTGAGAACGGAGAATATATTTTGAGTTCAAATCACGTGCTTTCGTTCAAAAAGGAACGTAGGTACACGTCGACCTCAACACAAGGGTGTACTTCTCGTATTATCTACCACTGGTTATAAACCTGTGGTTTCGCAACGTTGTACGCTGTACACCTGTCCAATCTCGCACAGAAAAATAAATCTCTTCCCTCCGCCGCCGCCGCCGCGCCTCCGACGTCCGACCTTCCCTTACCGTCGTGATCCGTGCCATCCACATCCTCGCGTTATACTCCGCTCCGTCCTTCTTTTTTCCTCCCTGTACTTTATGGAGGTTCCTTAAAGTAGAGGGCGGAAAAAAGTAGGACGGAGTCATCCGTATCTCACGGATGTATTCCGTGCAGTCTTTTCGTAGGTTCTCTTCCATATTCTTCTATGTATCTTTGCTCTAAACTAACCCATCCTCACCACGTTTTTTCGCGCTATTCGACATGTAAACGGCAGAAAATAAGCTTTGGGTTACCGGGTTCCCGTTTTCAGCCTCCAACTCGTTCCATTTGTTCAACTACGTTCTGCTTACGATATGTTCCATCTTGTTCTACGTCTTGCTACTAACATTGACGTGATTGAAGGTAACCACTATTTGACGTGCGTCCTTTGTATTTCTTCCGACGTCCACAACGACTGTAAGTACGCAACCAGTTTCATTTCGTCTCTCAAGATCGATCTCTGACTGCTCGTGTAACCTATCACGCGGTATTGCCGATCTTGGTTCACTTTGTTGCGCCATAGGCGTCTCTAGCTTCTCGCATCTTGCGCTACTTTTGGTTTGTTGGCGATCTTGGTTCCGCCATAGACTCTTCTCTCTTCTCGCGTCTTGCGCTGCTTTTGGTGTATTGGCGATATTGGTTGATATTGGTTGACTGGCTCGGGCGATAGGTTCATCATTGGCAATCTTGGTTGACTAGGTTGCGCCATAGGATGGTCTCTCTCTTATCGCGTCTTGCGTTACTTTTGGTGCATTGGCGATATGGTTTGACTTGGTTGCCTCATAGACTCGCCTCTCTTCTCGCGCCTTACGTTGATCTTCTTGTATTGGCGATCTTGGTTGACTGGCTTGCGGGATAGTCGATTCTGGTACTTGGTTGCGACATAGGCTGCTCTCTCGTTTATCGCATTTTGCGGTATGTTTGCTGCATGGGTATTCTTGGTGTCGTTGCTTGTGAGTTCTCGCTTCGACACCTTTCGCGGTTTACGATGATATGGTGGGCTTGTAATCTAACCGATCCCTTTCCTGCTTCTTCTTCCGTTTGCGAGTTACCAGGTCCCTCGACTTTTCTAGCGCAACGTTTCTGTTTTGTTTTATCAATGGTACGTTCCATCGCATTTCAAATGTATCTAACGGATCATTGACTAACTTATGGATACTTTCTGCTTGCGTATACAGGTAAATGACTTTTGATGCGTACGTAGCTCACGAGTTGCAGGTGCAGGTTCCTCAAGTAGAGAACCATGCATCTGGGCATGGTTCCCTACATGAGGAACGGAGAGGATGAGGCGCTTCGCGCCTCATCCTCTCGGAGTGCGTATGTGTTCTACCGATCCAGCAATTTGGTGCAGGTGCCCTCTGCGGCATCTGCCGCAGATTGGGCCTACATCCGATCCATCATGGGGAAATGGTACATGTAATATAGCGAAGTAGTGGTTAGCAAAAGCGGTCGATAGAAGAATAGATACGAATAAAACGGTATGATTTCATAATGGGCATCATCTGTACTAGCACTAGTATTCCATGCGTTGCAGGGTATCATTCCGCAGAAGGTATCGTGTAATGTGCACCTTAATGGAAACTGAACCTAGACTTCGCGAAATACAGTTCAGGTAGCCCTCGACTAAAGAACTAGCACGAGTGGAAAACCCACCAGTATTTACTGCACAGCGATTCTGGACGACCCAAGCAATTATCTGCAGATTTTGAAATAATTGATCTCGATATTTTTTCAAAAAATTTACTGGACGACCCTTGCCAATTTCTGGACGACCCTCGCCAAAAACTAGCATCTGCAAGAGACAGACGATGAGGTATTATCGTATAGCATAAGCGCACCGGCTCTGACGTTTTATGTTAATATCTGAATTTAATTGGTTCGTTCCGACGGGCGGGCAAACAGCGATGAAGGCCTTCAACGACCATAGAATACCCGAATTATAGTGGTAGTAAATTTCTCTGCGGAACTCTAGAAAGAACTAAATGGAGTCCTGATAGGCTTTCTACTACATGATCCTCGTATATGCTAAATTCATTCAGTATAAAACTCTATGGAAGAAAAAGGTGACGAGAGTCGTAGCTGAAAGAAAAACAGATGGTAGTCATGAAAACCCTTCAACCCGGCGTGCTTGAGCTCGTGGCATATGACAATAGTTCCAATGTTGAAATCGTATCGCTTCACCTCCCGTTAACAAGGCCTGTCACCAACAATACAAGAGATGACATAAATCGACGTGTTGTGGAGATATTGTAAAATGCTGCCAATGGTGTTAGTTCTTCTTCTGTTAAGAGCCGTGATAAAACGTGAGAGTTCCACTTCCAGAGCTATGAATCGCTGCCGACGACTTTGTCGAGGAGCGTTTAAAGGCTTCAATCTGCCACCGAAGAGACGAAATAGAGCTTTCATTACATCATGCGCCACAATTGCACCTATAATTAGTACAAGCGACGTCCGAGTACTGAGAGAAAATTGTTCTGATTCGGGCCGTGTCCTGCGCTTCCCATCAGATTTCAAAGAATTCCTTCATGAAAGGAGAAACATGTAAATTTCTTTGTATGCTTTGGCCTCCATCATTCAAAGAAGATCTGCCTTGGTGAAGGTTCCATTCAGTGACCTGCCTTTCTTCAGCGTGGACAAATCTATATGCAAACCTCCGGCAGAAAAGTTGCATTGCATGGGGGATAGATTCGCTTTTGTAAAGTTGAGGATTTCAGTACGTATCGTTCGAAATGAAAGTGACGCGGATGATTTGATTGCAGTGCTTAGGGTCTCTGACTACAGTCTCTCGATTTCTGGAGTATTAATCAGTTCCAATATGCCGAGGTGCAAGTTGCGTAACTGTTCGAAGAGAGCTTTCCTTGTTCCAAACAGACTCAGTCAGTCCTATTTCCATGCAGGCTGCATGGAAATGACCCCTGGATGAATCCTACGGTCACGTGGGTTTCGATGAACGAGGGAATAAGAGATATGGAATCATAACGCATGAGAGTATCCGCATGAGCTCTCCTCTCCCTCGCACGACGTTTACTTCTTTCTGCATCGTCTTTCTTCGCATATTCTAGAATAACTGAGTATGTCTTTCTAACGCTTTTGGTGTGGTTTTGAGAGGGTCCTGTGAATGAGGTAAGAACATTACTGCATAAGATGAGGGAGGGGCTTTCCATATATGACACGGGCTCTCCGTTTTGGTCCCATGAAGAGTAGACAGAATTTTCTTAGCCTCAGTAATATTCGCGCGAAAAATTGCAGAGAATAGTACACTTGACTTAGTTTGTCTTCGCAGATGAACTGAAAACCTTTCTCCATTAGGTTTAGAATGGGCTCCAGGATTTGAAGAAGAAATTTTCGAAGGATTTGCATCCTGGACCCGCTTAGAGACTCGCTAGAAACGAATGGCATTGCGTCTGTTTCATATGCGGAAACCTAGACCAGTATGGTAGAAAATTATGCCACTACTGTGAGGTCATCACGGATGCACTTACGCCGTAGCTCGTCGGAGAAGTTGAGAAAGATGAGTTGAAGAAGATACGCGGTAGCCAATATTTGCTTTAGAGTTGTTGAAAACTTATCGGTGTATAACTGCAGAAGACCGACGAAAGATTCACTGTAACGTATTTCTTGGGATTACCTCTCTATTCTAGTATCTAAAAAGCCCATCATAATTTCCTTAAGATTTGAGGTGGCGTCTCTTGCGAGAGAGACGGACATGGGGTGAAAGGTTTTCATGGACTGGGTCTGAGGTATAGGGTAGAAGAATGTGTTTTCGATGTCAGCCAACTGGAGCTGTTTCACAAGTGCCTGAACGGGGTCTCTCGTGTACAGGGTGGCGCTGAACTTACATCCTTCTGGCGAGACAGTTCTTCGATTGAAACCGTCTTTTGAGGCGTATCGTTCGAAAATGGCGTTCTTCAGTTCTGTACAGCGCTTAGAACTTGTTATGGTCTCGTTGAATCGCTTTTGCGAGAATCGCGGGTCCCGAAGTAGCCCAATTAGCTCGTCTGCTTCACGATGACCAAGGTGGGAAGCTACTGAAGCCAGACACACCGTGAGATAATCCATATGCAAATCACCGAGGACCTCCTCAGAAGGCACTGGGCGGGAACTGCTTCCGTGTTCTCGCTCTAATGCCGCGGGACCCGGGGAAGGAGAAGCACAATGCGAACCGTCCGGAATGGGAGGGGCGCACGGAATGGGGTCAACAATGTCCTCGGACAACGGAGGCTCGGGAAGGCGACAAGGGACCGTTTCGGATGCGGGCGCGGGTGCAGAAAGCTTGAGACGCTTGCTTCTTCGAATGGGCCGCCTATTGTCGTCTTCCAGCGCGGCTTTCAGACGAAACGGGCAATGGTTAACATGCTGTTGAAGAGATAACACTCCTCGGCGAGTAACGAACGGGCAACCACGCTTCTTATGTGTACAGTAGTACACCATGGGAAGAAGAAATGAAGGAGAGGCGACGACAAAGACGGTAAAGGAAGGTCGTCCGAGGGGAGAAAGAGGTCGAGAGACAGTCAAGGCCGACTTCAAGCTGAGAACGGAGAATATAATTTGAGTTTAAATCACGTACTTTCGTTCAAAAAAGAACGTAGGTACACGTCGACCTCAACACAAGGATGTACTTCTCGTATTATCTACCACTGGTTATAAACCTGTGGTTTTGCAACGTTGTACAGCCTACAATCTCGCCCAAAAAAATAAATCTCTTCCCTCCGACGCCGCCGCGGCCCGTCCGACGTCCCACCTTCCGTTACCGTCGTGATCCGTGCAATCCACATCCTCGCGTTCTACTCCGCTCCGTCGTACTTTTTTCCACCCTCGCACTAGCTACGAAGTAGAGGGCGGAGAAGAGAATGAGGTACGCTTCAAGCGCATGAAGTTCATGTCCGCTTAATAGACGCCTCCATAAAGCGGACATCATCTGTATCTCATGAATGTATTCCGTGCAGTGTTTTCGTACGTTCTTTCATATCCCTCTACGTATCTTTGCTCTAAACTAACCCATCTTTACCACGTTTCTTCGCGCTATGCGACATGTAAACGGCAGGAAATAAGCTTTGGGTTACCGGGTTCCCATTTTTTACCCTCCAACTCGTTCTATTCGTTCAAGAAGGTAACCACTCTTTGACGCGCCTCCCTTCTATTTCTTCCGACGTTCACGACGACTGTAAGTACGCGACCAATTTCATTTCGTCTCTCAAGATCGACCTCTGATTGTTCGTGTAACCTATCACATTGTATTGCCGATCTTGGTTCCCTTTGTTGCGCCATAAACGTCTCTAGCTCCTCGCATCTTGCGCTATTTTTGCTGTATTGGCGATCTTGGTTGACTTGGTTGCGCCATAGACTCTTCTCTCTTCTCGCGTCTTGCGCTACTTTTGGTGTATTGGCAATATTGGTTGATTGGCTTGCGCGATAGTTTCATCATTGGCCATCTTGGTTGACTAGGTTGCGCCATAAGATGGTCTCTCTCCTCTTGCGTCTTGCGTTACTTTTGGTGCATTGGCGATATTGTTTAACTTGGTTGCCTCATAGGCTCGTCTCTTTTCTTGCACCTCACGTTTATTTTGCTGTATTGGCGATCTTGGTTGACCTGGTTGAGCCATAGACTCTTTTATTTTCTCGCGTCTTGCACTACTTTTGATGTATTGGCGATATTGGTTGACTGGATTGCGCGATAGTGTCATCATTAGCGTGTCGTGTATCGTGAATTGCATCTTACGGTATCTTTGTTGCATGGGCATTCTTGGTTTCGTTGCTTGTGAGTTCTCGCTTCGCCATCTTTCGCACTTTACGATGAATGGATTGTTGCTAATCTAACCGATCCCTTTCCTTCTTCTTCTTCCTTTTGCGATTTACTAGGTCTCTCGCCTTTTCTAGCGCAACGTTTCTGTTTCGCTTGACCAGTGGTACGTTCCATCGTATTTGAAATGTATCCAATGGAGCATTGGCTAACTTATGGATACTTTGTGCTTGCATATACAGGTAAATGACTTCTGACGCGGACGTAGCTCACGAGTTGCAGGTGAATTGAACGTGCAACGCGTATGTGTCTGGGCATGGTTCCTCAAGTAGGGATATGTGTTCTACCGATACCGCACTTTGGTGCAGGTGCAGTCTGCGGCAGCTGCCGCAGATTGCACTTACTTCCGCTTCATCATGGGGAAATGGTACATGTAATATAGCGAAATAGTGGTTAGCAAAAGCGGTAGATAGAAGAATAGATACGAATGAAACGGTATCATTTCAGAATGGGCAGAATGGGCATCATCTGTACTAGCACCACTATTCCATGCGTTGCAGGGTATCATTTCGCAGAAGGTATCGTGTAACGTGCGCCTTAATGGAAACTGACCCTAGACTTTGCGAAATACCTTTGAGGTAGCCCTCGACTAAGGGACTAGCACAAGTGGAAAACCAACCAGTATTTACTGTACAGCGATTCTGGACGACCCAAGCAATTATCTCCAAATTTTGAAATAAATGATCTCGATATTTTTTCAAAAAACTTACTGGACGACCCTTGCCACTTTCTGGACGACCCTAGCCAAAAACTAGCGGTTGCAAGAGACAGACGTCCCAGCAATCTGGTCCAACTGTCCCTAATTCCGCATACGGCTGTTCCCGTTGGTACGGTTGGTTCGCCCGATTTATCAGTTATCGTCACTCTTGGGAGGACGCTGCTCTCATTTGTGGTGCAAGCCCGGAAACGGGAAACACGCACAGGATGTTCGAGATCCTGCTCCCTGTTGGGATGGAAGCTCGGCTGTACAGTCTCTGTTGCCACCGAGAATCTGGGTGTAAAGACAGTATTGGGCTGAGGTAGAACCTACAGAGGTGAAATTGAGAAGCCAGAAAGGTGAGAAACCCCCAGAAAGAATGGGAGAAAATGTAGGGAAACTCAGGAGAGTGGACTGTACACTCCGAGAGAAGGCGTAGCCCGAAAAGGGAAAGGGAAAGAAAGATCCAGAGAAAAGGAGTCGAGGGCCATGCGCAAGCAGGCAACAGGCCCGAAAGACGAAGAAAAACAAAAAAGAAACAACAAAAGAATCCAATACTGGGGCGGAAATCTGTCCTGCACTCAGGAATAAGAAAAAAACAAAATGTCAACCCTCACTGGGTATTCAGAGACCCTAAGGCTTCCCAAGGGAAGTTTGCGCACTGATACCACTTGCGGTGACCCTCCGTGTGGAGTTGTGCACCGGCAAGAGCAGCGACGACAAGAGCCCACACTCAGGAGATGAGTCTGAAGTGTTCCGACTTCCGAGTGGCAGTTCTCGAACCGAGACTTGGTTGACTTTACTAAGTGCTCGCGACGGCGACGTCGCACTCACCTAAGTAGGTCTAGTGAAACATTAAACTACCAGTATTAACTAAAGTAGTGCACACCTCATGCGGTCCATCACGTGGATCACCCACTGTCAGGGTACCTCATGGTACAATGCACCCATGCACACTACACACATCCCACGTGTTCCACACTAAGCAATGGTGTCAGAATCCAGTCCACCTAAGAAAGGTAAGCTAAAACCAGCGTTCATTCCTCCCATGAAGGGCTCATATCCATGATTCACCCACACCTTCATCACCCAGGTACGAATCTTTAAAGGAGTTAACAAAACCAAGAGACCCCAAAGGGTTTGCTCCACATCATTCGAGGTTAATGTTTTTGTTCGCTTGGTTGTTCCTAGGTCTCTGGTCTTTTGTCCCTGTCACGGATGGGTTCCGGCAAACCCTCGAGTCCTTCTAGGGCTCGGTCTGTCGGGTCAGGTCTACCTTTGCGTTCGCGGTCTGTTCCAGAGCCTCCTGTTAGAGTTGAGAAGAAGCAGGAAACCCGGAAGCAATCGCCTAAGTCGTCGGACGTCCCACTAGCTGAGCTCTCATCTGCTCCTTTGGAGGGTTTTAAACCCGCTGCTGCGACGAAAGATGCGCTCGTAATCGAGTTGGAGGCTCAAGTTCTTGTGCTTGAGGCCCAAACCGCGGTAATGCGTAGTTCCCATGCTGCACTCGTTTCCGAGGTGGATACGATTCGTGTGAAGATTGACACTACCCTCACCGGAGGTGTGTCTGAGGATCTACGTATTTTACGAAAGGATGTCAACTTTCTCTTGGAGGTTCTACCAGGATACCTCGGTTTCATCGAGGAGGTGGACACGAAATTCATTCGGATTCTTGGCCGTCTTGAGACGTTGGATGCCACCATCCGCGAGGATGATAGCCCGGCTGCCGCAATCGCGGGTACGTCTCGTCTGACACGTGACCGCAATTCCAGGAAGCACCGCTCTAAGAAGAGAAATGTTGCCGAGTATGATTCGGATTCGTCCCAGTCTTCTGGTTTTTCAAACCGCTCAGCGGAATCTTCTACGTCGGACTCATCAGTTGATGTTGAACGCCGCGGTCGCGAGTCGGGCTCGCGTCCTTCTTCGACCATCAGCAGTGGTTTTCGCACGCGAGAGAAGGGAAGAAAGCACTCCGGTTCGAAGGAGCTGAAGCCTACAAATCCCTTGTACGAAATGTTACTTTCTTACCGGTACTACCGTATGAAAGATTCCAGTTTGGATGGTACCCCCCGAGGTACGGGTAATGTGAAGGACTGCATCAAGCGCATGTCCCTCATTTTTCGAAACCAGTTCTTCACTGGAGAAGACCCAATCTTGGTGATGGGTTTCCTTTCACGCTTTGTAGCGGAAGCTGACATCCTCGGCATGAGTGAAGGGCAAGCCTATGTCGCTTTACCGTATTTGCTACATGGACTCGCTGAAGATCAGTTCACCTCTGTAAGAAGTTCCTCACGTGCCTCTGAAGGAGGGGTTACCTGCTGGCCCGAGGCCGTGCAGTACTTGCTGCGCTCGTACGCTACGGGGATTGCTATTGAAGAGGCAATCACCGCGTTGCGGGAGACAAAACAGCCCCCGAAGGAATCGGAAACCGAGTTCTCGGTACGCTTGAACAATGCTTTCCACCGCTGTGGCAATGTTTATTCCGATAATGAGCGTTGCACTTTGTTGATCAACGGACTGAATCCGGCTATTCGCACTTTGGTTGCCCAACAACAGCAAGACCGGAGGAAGACTACCTATCTGGAGTTAGCACAGTACACGAAGGGAAACCCGGTATCCGAAGCTTGCGCACAGCTTTGCGCGCACGCTCCGGACACTGGGTTTCAACCCAGGCACTACACTTGGATGGAGCGCCGTCATCGGTTTCACTGCTACTGCAGGATTTCTCTGGCCACGAAGTGGATAATTTGCACCTCCCACAAGCGGACGTTGCGTCTATCCCGACTACGGAGTTGCCTTCTACGTCAGAAGCCTCGTCGAAGACGGAATATTCACTGCTTTAGGCAGACCGTCCCCGCCTTCGCGGACCACAAGTACCCTATTCAGGGAGTGGTTACCAGCGACCTGGTTGGGTAGACCAAGAACGGTGACGATGCAAGATCCATGGGGTTCTGGAAGACACCCCTTGATCTGTCACACATGCTACGCACGTGGACATGCAGCTCCGAACTGAAACCTCTCAATGAGAGAAATGCCCTCTGTTGTGGCGAATTTTGAGGCACTGACCCCCGAAGAGCAAGCGTCTGTGCCCGTAACCGCTTATATGCGTGCGAAAACGGAGTTCCCGAGACGTGTTTCCACCACCGAATTAATCGCGTTACAACTCACTGGTTCGTCTCAGGGCAAAGTTTCACCGGCTCAAGCCGTGGCGGCCACCGCTGCTGCGGGTAGTTCTGCCGCTGTTCCACAGGTGTCTGGTCAACTTCCTGCTGCTCAGAACGTCGTTCCCGTTGGTAGATACGACGTAGGCATTTGTCAAGCCCGCTGTACCTTCAATTTACGCCAGGAATCGACGGTGCGCTTGTGCATAAAAAGGCCGGAGCAGTCGCCTCCGACTCAACTCCAGCCATACCACTTCCCTTCCGACGACCTCCCCCCACCTTCACTCCTCATCTCTTCTTCCTTCTTTTTCCCTTTGTCGTCTCAACCTTCCCCCCCCCCCCCCCAAATCCTCAACCTCTCTCACTCTCCCACTTTGGCGGCCTGGTCTCACCCCCCCCCCTCCCCCACGTTCACTGCTACTCACACAGCCCATATTCTGGGCTCGTCTTTCGTGAGTCAGCAAAGCGTCCGCAATACCCTACCTTTGGGTTCGCCTTGTGCGGGCGTGACTCTCTCTCCCGAAGTCCGTTCTACTTGGTTCCTCGTCTCTCCGTTTTCTCCGTGGTGGATTTATCTGTTTTATCGTTGTTCCCGTTATCGTTCTTTCCCGTTTCCACCCCCCGCGGTTGTAATTTTTGTTGCTCCTCTCCGTCACTTCGTCGTTCTGCGGGCTTTCCCTGCCTGGTTCTATTCGCTTGCTTCTCATCTCGGCCTTAAACTCCGGTTTGTACATGACTTCACGCTTGTGTAGACTGATTTCAAGGCCGATATCCACCATGTCCTTCATGCTTAGAAGTCTGGGGACGTTGTCATTGACAATCCGGAAGATCACATCGAGTACCAGGTTCAAGTCCTTGAACGGAACCAGTATCGTGGCGGTTCCTATCAGTGTGCATCTACCACCGAGGCCCTTGAGATGTTTGACATTGTGGCGATCCATAGTACACGGTACGTCGAACTGTTCACAGTAAGCGTTGTATTGGGAACAAGACATTACCGAAGAACGGTTGGCGCAGGTATCGATGTAGAGTCCACGAAAAGATTCGCAATCTCTTTTGTTCAATTCTTCTTCCATCGATGCCAGTGCTGCATCTCGATCTCTGTGAAATCCAATCCCATGTAAGAATGATGCATTGGCCAAGAGAGCCTTATCAGACTCGTGTAATGACAGTTCCTCTTCCACAATGTACACTGCTTCCTCGTCAGAGTCATCATCATTGTCTGAGGCTTCGCTATCACTTGAATATACGATGTTGACAGCGTCATTGAGATCTTCTTCATTGGTGAGGTCTTGAAAAACATTGACAAGATCTTCAACAGTAAGTTACGCGGATGGTTTGCTGCTCTTCATCTTTTCAAAGGCATCGTGGATCTCCTGTTGGGAATGACGCGTGCGAGCCAAATGGTTTTCGCCGCATACGTAACAGCTTTTCTTACCGGCCAACCATTTAGATGATGTTCTTCTCCCACGTCGATTATCTTTCTTACGTCTGCCATTACCTTCCAACGTCTTTCTTACATCACCTCCGTATCGGTTACCGAAACTGTAGAATGCGTGACTTTCAGCTCTTGACGATTGATTGGACGCTACGAATGCTTCTGCAGATCGAGGCTCGCTTGATAGGAACGTGGCAATACGACTGCGTCCTTTCTGTGATGAGCCCGGAACTCGTTCTCGTAAGTACTGGGCAATTTGCGAGGTATCCATCGAAACAATCAATTGATCTCGCAAGAAATTGTCCGTCCTGTAGGTACGGTCGAGTTGGTTCTGGAGCTGCACCAGTCTGTGGCAGAAAGATCGGAATACTTCCAACTCCCTCTTCCCAGGGTTCTCTCGTATGACCTGAGAAAGTCTCATGGACTGCCACAAGATAAAGGTTCTGTTACGTTGTTCAGGATTGATGTAAGTATCAACCAGTTTCTGCAAGATTACTGGGTACGAATCTCCTACTCGGTACTCTTCCATGTAGAACTGAAGTGCATAGTCACAAAGAATACCTGGCAGTGCTTCTGCCTTCTCATCATCTGATAGGCGGAACATTCTTGCCATCGAATCGTAAAAGTCTAGAGCTCCTTAAAGGTCCTCGTCAAATCCTCCCCCATACGAACATCCTCCCTTGCACGCTTTCAGCATGTTGTTTGAACTGTTGGCAAGCCCAGAGGTGGATCGCTCGCCGGATTTGGCATTGGAATTGCTGCGATGCCTGGTACCTTGGAAAGAGTTCGCATACACGTTTGGGAGGACGTCCCGAAGTCCGTCTTGGGATGTATCCACTGCTGCAGGGTCACCTTGTTCGGCTCGAGAATTACGTGCGGCTTATCTATCTTTGGGAACAGTTATAGCGGCACGGCCATGTGCCCTAGAGTCTTGAACTGAAGCTGCGCGACTCGGTAGAGGCAGTTCGCCTTCAACTGTCAGACGACTATTAGCATTATCATCATCCATCTGAATCGGGACTGTGGCTGGATTCTCGAGAGGCGCAGAAATGTTCGTAGCGACTGGTGTCTGTTGCGCTGGAATAAACCTCGGCTGCTGGAGGCAGTCCACAAGGGTTCTCGCGCGTCTGTATCCTTGCTGACGTCGAACCCAAACACCGTTTTTGATCAAGTAGTTGATCCAACGTACTGTCGTGGCCTTAGGAATGTAACCAAAGGTCTCGGGGCGAAAGCTAGAAGTGAACTCGTACCATAAACCTTCATCACTAGCGCCAGTTTCCTTAAACGCATCCATCATCTCCTTTGAATACGTCTCTAGTTCTTCCTTGTAGTCTTTCAGAACATCCGAGGAGCTATTGGGAGAGGTGGGTCCGGATCTCCAACCGCATCGTAAAGAGCTTCATTGAAAGTTCGTAAAGCTTCGGCACTCAGTCCAATAACGGCATTAGTTCCTTCTCCAGATTCAATCTGTTCTCTCAGGGCTTCCACGGCTGCGACTCCGTCAGGCTCCGACATGGTCAAGCTGAGTAATTGTTACAATTGTGGTCGACCATACAGTTATAACTGTAAAACCTCAGCCTCGAAGTAGCAGTCTACTGCGGACAGTGCAGTATGGCTGCTCAAAGTTTTTAAACCTACAAGCGGCTCTCTGGTGAGCTGTTATGTCGTAGCCTGAACTTCTCACAGAACTACGCCGTCACTCGGCCTGCTGGGTAGCTGAGTGGTGGATGTTCTGTCGATGCCACTGACGTGTGGTCGCCTGTGGTTGAGGTTGCTGTGAAGCAAACACACCGGGATAATGATGGATGCAGTTGGGGTATAATAGTAGTAGTTGTAATAATCGATAGTCGCTCTCTTTTATTTCGTTTCGATCTAGACTAGTCCTTTATGTACTGATACTGGTGTCATACTGTGTGTAGTATATTCCCTATCCAGTACATTCAGATCAGTAAAATTGAAGTAGCTACCTCTTCTGTAAACCTTCAATTCAAGGTCAACAAGGCTGATCAGAAACGACCTAATTCCGTTTCAGGTCACTGTCAACACTCGACACTTCCTCTTCTGTCGTACAAACATAAGCGCCTGTACAGAAGCTGACTTTGTTCAATCAAATTAGTTTAAGAGCAAAGGTTTTAGGGAGCACGTCTCTTCGTGCTCTGATGAAGTTTCTTTATTGAACTTCAGACTAAAACTGCCCGCTCTCCCTTGCAGCTGTGCTGCGAGGGGCTAATGGCTTAAGAACGACGGCAGGAGGTCGCCTGCGCCTTGAGGTGCAGGCGAGCTCACTGGAGCTACCTCGTCAATCCGTTTCTTCAGCAAGGTCGTAGCACAGAGCGACAGGCTGTCGCATGTGCGTCAGTCCGAATTGACACGCCCTCCTACGACGGTACTGCCGTTTTTCTATGAAAAATAAGTTAAGGGAATAAACAAGCGGGTGCCACGAAAAAAGCTGACGTTCCTTCGTAGTGGTTTCCGTCTCATCGCAACAGTAGCGGGTGCATAAGGACCATATATATAAAGCAATCGAAAGAGAAGAAAGATGGTTGGCATCGGCATCATATGTGCTGGGTTCGGTAGTGGTACTGGCTAGACTTCTGAATGGAATGACGCCATGTTCCATAACTTTGACAGCAGCATGGGGTTAAAAAGCTCCAAGGTAACGCAGCCATTGAGCGAGCAGGAGAAAACCAGTGATAAGAGTAATACCGCGCTGCGTGGTACTGCCAAGCTGATCCTGAAGGACAGCAGTAGTAAGGGGACCAAAACGAAGATACAAAAACCAAGGCCAGTGCGAAGAGGGGTAGATAGTGAGAAGAGAAGATGGGCAATAGAGAAAATAATGGCGTACAAGCCGGGGCGATTCGAAACAGGGTGCCGTGGACTTCAGTTTGGGGCCATGTGTAGCAACCAAAATCGAATTGAATCTAGATTCCCAATTGATGTTGAGTCCTTGCAGACCTCAGGTTGGAGATATGTGTCATTTGAGTTGAATGGCGAAACGGAAACGGCGAAAAGGTTACCCCTCCCACCTGCACCCGTTCCTAGAATACACAAGGGGAATCGAAGAAGAGCGAGTGTTGTTATTCGAAACTCGCTCAAACGATGGTGCACATTGCATCCCGGGTTTTCGGTTGCAAAAGTTGGTCCAGGCGCGCGAGGGGAGAGCAAGACCGCGCGTGCGTTCCATAAGCAGAGTGCGATTATGGTAATTCCAGAAATGAAAGGAGGATGTTTGCAGTTCTCGGTAGCAAATGCAGTGGGCAGAGTTGCGAATCTCGAAATTGCACAAGGGTGGAAGGCGATGGTTCAAGCGGAAGAGTTGAAATTTAAATCCATTGGTACCACCCAGTGCTCACTCCATAGAGTGTCGCCGAGGCTGAACTTGAAAAAAATAAGAGAACCAAAATTCAAGAGGGACAAATTCCAATGGCTCGGAACACGGAAGAAGGGTGTCTTTTTGGTCCGTTTGAGGGCCGGCAACCAAGTGGATCACTGTGTGCTTGTAGATGAGGTAGAAGTATTGGATAATGAAGAAAAACACACTCTCGAATTATCAGCAGAGGCTATTAAGGCCTGTGGTGGGGATGGTGTCGAGGGGTTGTATGTTGCTGAGGTACGGGAATTCTATAGGCAAGAGTAGCATAAAAAAATTTCATCGTCGTACAATCCACTGCCCTGGTGTAATCGAAAGAAAACCAGATGATAACAAATTTCTGAGGGAAGCTTGTTGCATGCGCTTGATTAGGCCGTCCGCAATATTATGAGAGCTTCGCACAAAACCGATGTCAGATATCAGCTTCAACTTGAATCCTTCGCGGGCTGCTGCGATGTCCAACATCATGCGTTTTTCTGAGGTTCCAGATCCCTCAGAGATAACGTCGAAGAGTGATTTTCTATCGGTAAATAGTTGCACTGGAACATGTCTCCCAAGCAGAACTTTTAGTTCTGTGGCCAAGATGATAGCCACGTCGAAGAGATCTGAGAATGCGATTACTTCACCTGCCATTGCTGATCGTGTTACACGTCTCGATTTGTATGACGTGAAGTGAACCGGAATGACTTTCCAGGTCTCATCACCCAGAAGGCAAATATGACCAAGCTGAGAGGTGAAATCTTGGTTTTTTGCAAATGAGGAATCCGAAAAACCAATCAATCGTAGGGAAGGCAGGTGCAATGAAGGAAACGCCATAGCTGCAAGGTTCGACTTGGCTTATCGAATGGTTTTGTTAAGCTGAGCGATGAGTGCCCTTCTGTTCTTCTCAAAGTACTCCTGCGTAACCTGCGCCATTTGCGAAATTTCGAAAAGACAATCAGGACGGGTGTTAGAGAGCCACCCAAATTTCATACGCATAGATCGGAACCTTGAAAATGAATCGGTTGGTTAGAGCTCTTTTAGTTTGCGCAGGTAGGAATGTTGTTCCATTTCGATGAAGCCGTCCTGATTGTGGTTCAGCAAAAATCCAGTAAAGAGACATGGTGGTGATTGCTCCTCCTTCATTTTGAATTGCGTCTTGCTCATATCACAAATAAACTTCAAGCGGTCGTCTCCTGCACGTATCCAGTCATCTACGTGACATCCAGACAAATCTTGTAGTAGGTCGTTGTTCATAGAGTAGTAGAGAGCGGGATCCGATCTGAGCGGTGTCATGCCCAGCGTTTGTTTGTGGTGAGAGTCTAGTGTCTTGAACCAGAGGTCTCCAGACTCGCATAAACCATATAGAGGTTTTAAAAGCTTGAGGTACTGAGATGGTTCAAGCTCGAGTTCGGGGACGGGCTTGGTGATAAAGGCTTCGCGCGAGAGAGGTTCGGCAGATTGGAGGTATGCTTGCGTAATATCCGATGTACAAATTTTGAATCCGAAGATAGCAGCCAGTGCAAGGAGTAGTCTGATGGATTGCGGTTGTAGTGTGGCTAAGTTATGTACCATGAGGTTCTTCAGTCTATCGCGGTGGCCGCCAATTACATATCGAGCACGACGATACTTGATCTTACCATCTTCGGTGGATTTGATCGCGAATACGAAATGACAGGGAAGGATATTTGCGTCTGATGGTATCTCTTCGCGGAGAATGACTTTGAATGTGCCTCCCTCTAACAGACCTTTGATTTCAGCCTTTTTGGCTTCGGTCATTTGCTCGGATAGGACGCGAGGGTCGTTCCTGTCAAGTATTTCGGTAAGGTATACATAGCCTTCGCGTGGGGAGCCAAAGGTAGACAGCGAGTTGTGAAGGTCGAGGAAGAACGAGTTGGCAAGAGTTTCGGGCTCGTAATAGCGTTTGATTTGCGCTAAGCCGAATGGGGTAGCAGCTCCAATTGGAACATCCTGAACGTATGCCATCTTCTTGTCAGTTTCTATGGAACTGACGGTGAAGGGGTCAAGCCACTCGCCTATTCGATTGTTGACGATGTTCTCCCTCCAGACGAGCACTTTATCTCTCGGAAAATAGGTCGTATTTGCAGCGGGCGGTACTTTGTGGCGGAGAGCACGGTCAATCTTGAGTTTCGACATGATGCGTTGCATTTCCGTTCGAGCCGTTATCGCGATTTCAGCGCGGTTTGCAAGAGTAGCTCGCGGAGTACGGGGTTGTGATCTCGTAAAGACAGGTGGGATTTCGCCAAATACAAGTGCGGAAGGGTGCAGACCCTCAGGACCTAATGTGTCGTTCATTGACTTGACCGATACAGCGAGTGCGAGATGAGGGTCAGTGTTTGGTTCATGGGCCATGACCTTGCGATATGTTTGGCGCAATGGTTGGTGATATCTCTCATTGATGGAGAGACATGAATGAGCCTGCACTCCTGTGCGATCAACATGCACGTTCGAGGATGCGGCAATGTCAATGAAAAGGTTTCCAAACGCGCTCCCTTGGTCGACGAGCATCTTGTTCGGGAGTCCAGTATATATAGAGACCCAGAATAGCAGTATTGTTTTCCAAATGGTCTTCGTGGATACATCTGGGATAAATGCAGCAGAGGAGAAATGCGTGTCTGCGTCGACGATATGCAAGATCGGTTTCCTATCGATGTACATGATGTCCAGAAGAATCTTTTCGTTGAAGCAAACGTTCTCTGATCCGACGGAAACGCGGAAGCTTGTGGGAGCATTTTGGATCCGCTGGCAGGGATCACAGCGTTTGGTGAGATCTTTTAGAATCACATGAGTTTCCGGGGTTGAATCTTCAGGTTTTGACCGTTTCAGAAGGTTGAACAGTTTGTCCGCTGACGGGTGTAATAATTGCTTTTGTAGTTTGTGCAGTTGTGTGCGGGTGAATTAGGACTTGCTTGGCAGAAGCATTTCGGCATACAAGTGACGTCTGCCTGCTCTTTGCAATGGCACAAACCAATCATCGGATTATGTGGGCTCACCATCCGGGGGTTGTATGCATGATCTCTTGACCAGCCTGTTCGCCACGGTATCCGCAAGTAAGGATCATCTGTCGAGGATGTCCATTCCGAGAAGAGCGGGGATCTGCTTTGACCACTTCTAGAGAGACGAGAATGGGTGGTATGTTGGGAGGGGTGGAGAGGGGGATAGTGATTTGACCCAGTGAATCGAAGTTGGCATCCGCAAATCGAAAACGTGTGCAAGATGGCACCCTACGCAGATCTAGGACGCACATTTTCAAGCTTGAGAAAATGCGACGGAGTTCCTTGACGCCGATGACCGATCGTGGGGCACCGATGTCCACGCAGAATCCGTACATGCGAGATTGGGTCTTGGATTTTGACAGTTTCGTACAATAGATATGGGTGAGATCAATTTCTACAATGCTGTCAGGGGGTTTTCTCCTCAAATAGGGAGCTAGCTTGGAAGCTACCCAACGTGCTGGATGGCGAAGGGGAGGCTTGAGCTCCCGACGTCCTAATGAAAATCCGCGCCATGCGTACGTTCCGGTGGTAGGTCGAGATTGGATTCGTTCATGGTGGCGGATAGGTGATTGGTGAACCATTCCTTATCGGTAGCTTCGATAGCGTTCTCAGAGGGGTCTATATTACGGGACGTAAGCTTGTCGAAAAGCAAGGTCTCTTCGAGAATTGCATCTGTGTGCTCCACAATATTTTCTGATGCATCGTTATCATTCTGCTCGCCCTCCATTGTAAGAACCAGATCAGATACGATATATACGGATTTGAAAAAACGTTGGCGGACATGGTGTCTGATAGCACCAGGTTTGCATCGGTGGCCTGGTTTCCATGGTGTGACAACGATGGCATTCTCCGCGACGGCGGCTTTCTTTGAAAGAGCGGTAGTTACCGTAGCGGGTCGGTCCCTTATGACGGGCGTTTGGGAAGTTATAGATTTCACGAGGGTTATGCTTGCGCACTTGCTTGGGATTACGACCGTATTGTTCGCATAATGGTTCTTCATCCTCGACAATGTGTGTATCGGAGCGTTTCACGACTTCATTGATTTCCTCTTCAAGTCGGAGGTTTTCGTGAAGCGCGGTAATAAAGCCGTTGAACGTGTACTTGGAAATAAGGATATTGCCGATTGGTAACTTGGCCCAATTGATTCCGAGAACGGCCTTTCTAAGGTACCCGATTTTGTGCGCCTCCGACCTTAAATGCGGGGGACATTGTGGAGCTACTTCTTCGATCATGCTAACCACCTTTGTGAGTGCTTCTGAAAAGGTGCTTAAGTCATTTTCGGACATCACTTTCTCGATTCAGAGTGTATTCAACATCCCATACACTTGAATCTGACGAGCGTTGCTGTTGTACTCGTTAGTCATGAGTACTGCCATGTCCTCGAATGTCATGTCATCACGAGCTATGGTGAGCCGTGAGGGGAGCAAAGCAGAGCTGGGGCTCGAACCCAGGACCCCCAGATCACACAAAAAGCACACGAAGATGGTTACCGACTGAGCTATGGCCGCTCCAGTGCATGTGTTCCACAAGCTGGCACTGCGGAGGTGTTACCGTGGCCCTCTGTGACTGTCATCTGCAGCTGACAGCACTACACGAGCATTCGTGAAGAAGAATGTGCGAGCCGGACCATCGAGGATATTCAAGAAATAGCCTGCCTTCTGGGACGGAGACAGCCGATGCTGACGAGAACAGAAGTTATAATCGCGAATTGGTTTTAGTACAGTTTGACTTCACAGAAGAGCTGGGGGTGAAACAAAGTAGGATGACTTTGTTTCACCGATTTTTATAGAGACTGAAATGGTCTCGTAAACATAGTAGCGTACTTAAGATATGGTAGCTCACGATAGTAAATTCAAATGCAAACTTAAATACAAATGCAAACTCAAATACAAACAATGTGTTCTCGTGCTCAAATACAAATGCAACTCAAATACAAACAGTGTGTTCTCGTGCTCACATCCCCCCTCGACTGACAACGGGAGAATTGCAAAGAGAATTGCGATGAGTCACGAACGTAGAACCCGTCAATGACTTCGTAAAAATGTCCGCCAGGTTTTGCGCCGAAGGAACATACTGTATATCAACAGTCTTCTTTTTCACAGCTTCTAGAACATGATAATAGCGCAAGTCGATATGTTTGACTCTGCGTAGTCCTAAGCATTCCTTCGACCAACAAATTGTGCCCAAGTTGTCCTGAAATAGGGGAATGGCATAGCTGATAGGATTGCCAATCTCTTCTAAGATGTTTCGAACCCAGTGCAGTTCCCTGATACATTCCGACATGGCGTAGAACTCTGCCTCCGATGTTGAAAGTGCGGTGGACTTCTGCAACTTTGAGCTCCAAATCACCGGTACGCTGTCCAGAAAAAGTACGTAACCCCCCCTGGATCGACGCTTGTCAAGGTCCCGTGCCCAATCAGCGTCGGACTACGCAATGACGTGGGGCTTCACATCGGGCAAAATGAGTAAACCAATTGTCCTGGTACCCTTCAGGTAGCGAACAACATGTTTCATGGCTTGCCAGTGTTCTGGGCGCGGGTGCGAGGCAAATTTCCCCAACATAGATACTGCAGTGACAATGTCTGGGCGTGTGCGAGTGCTGAGAAACAACAACGAGCCAAGAACTTGCTTGTATGGAACATTAGCCATAGCCAACGCTTCATTTGCACTCGGTATCTGCCGCGGTGCATAAAGGGAGGGGCCTTCTGGAAGGGGTGTAGCAACTGGTTTTGCGTCCGACATAGATGAGAGCGTAATAATCTTGTCAATGAGCGGCTGTTGATGCAAACGAGTCCCAGAAGCCGATTCATCAATAGAGACACCAAGGTAAAGATTAGCCTTTCCAAGATCACTAACTTCGTAGTTGTCGGAGAGCTTCTTCTTCATCCACGCCGTCAATTTGGCAGATCCAAAGAGGCAAATGTCACCAACGTAGACCAAGAGCACAAGCATACCGTCCGAGCAGGTGTACGTAAATAGGGAGGGATGGGACTGGGCTTGAGTGAGACCAATGGACCGAAGATACGTTGAGAGATTCTCGAACCACAGGCGAGGAGCTTCGCGGGTGCCGTAAAGGGACTTCACGAGTTGAACAACGCGACCGTCAGCCTCCGCAATGCCGGGAATCTTGGGAAGCCGTATCCAAATAGGGCTCTCGGATGGTATGGTGGCATGAAGGAAGGCGCCTTTGATATCCACGTGTTGGCGGTCCCATCCTTGCGATTGTGAGTAGGCAAGGAGGAGACGGAATAACTCGAAATTCAGAACTGGTGTGTAGAGGCTGTCCTTCTCACAATCCGTTTGAAAATTGCCGCGAGCAACCAAACGAGCTTTAAAGCGTGAGGGTTTGCCGTTGTGGTCGCGTTTTAGACGTAGAATGACTCCTGATGGAATAGGTGGGCCGTGGTCCGGATCTGCATTACGATAGGTCTTCAGTGCGGTGATGGTGCTGAATTCTTCTCTGATTGCGTTCAGCCACAAATTCGCCTCGGGAGAACCTGAAGATGTCCAGGTTTGAGTTTTGAGGTTAGACTACCAGAAAAAGATTTACGGAACTTACCTTTAGTGCACGGGATACATTCAGTGTCAAACGCTGGGTTCGGCGGGAGAAGGTTGCGACGAAGCATGCGAGCGATTGCATCATGAGAGCCTGCATGAGCGAGCCGAAGATGCCATAGGTTGACGATTTGCTCGTCGACCGAGGTTACATCAACTGTATCGTCAACAAGGGTCGGGAGATCGTTGATGGTGTCTGTATTCTGGTGTTCGGTATCTCTGATGTCCGATTCTTCGTCCTCTTCGGAGCTGATGTCAACAAGAGGTGCTTCATCTTCTGCATTGGGTTCAGAATTGACAGAAGAATTACAGTCATCTTCTAAAGAGGAAAGCACAGCAAAGCGGTTGCTGTGTTGGGACACCTTAGGAATGGTAGCCATCATCACGCTGTGGACCGAGCTGCTCACTTGACGGGAATCTGATGGAGCATTTGGAGAAGTAGGTATATAGTAGAGCCCATCCGGATGTTTTGGCGCTGTACCAATGATTTGAAAGTCTTCCGTCAAGTCAATTAGAAAAGCAGCATCTGGCATAAACAGAACGGCAATCTGTTTTGACGTGAGTGCCGGAATTGACAATAGACTCATAGCAATGTCAGGCGACACTAGAGTGCTGCTCAGATCGACCGATGTAGCCGTGTTGTCATACTGCTATTGGACTGTCCTTGTGCCTTGTTCAGTTGCGACAATCTGTGAGTCGTCTCCAAGTGCAATGGGAATCGAGCATGATTCGATTCCGTGGACATCCTTATGGTCAGGAGTGAGATGAGTCGTTTTACCCGAGTCGAGCATGAGGAGCCCATCAGAACTTGGGCGCGCCAGCATTGCATGGGCGACAACAGCTCTAGTTCGATGATTACTTCCAGAATTTGCAGATGCGTTGGACTTCTGCTTGTTATTGGGTGTCTGGTCGCGAGATCCAGAACGGCTACTGCTTTCATTTCTTGTATCCTTCTCCGAATCGCTCAGGTTGAGACGATTATTGGGGTTCTTCGGATTTAGAAAGCAGTTGGAAGTGGTATGGTTTCGTCTCTTACAGATACCACACTTCGATTTTGCTGCATGGGCTTGTTCGGTTCTGCTAGTGGGCAGGTCACGGTGTTCATCGAGTAGACGCGATGTAACCAAATCCCAAGTAAGATTCTCAGATGTTACGGTCTTAATGGCAGCACACACTGCATGTAGCTGTGGTGCTTTTACAGATGCCACAAGAAGTGCCACAGAGAGTTCTTCAGGTAGCTTTGTGTCCATGCCGTTGAGTTGTTCAACTAAGCTGGCCATCTTGTCAACATGCTTACCAAGATTTTTGGAGACGTCAGTGTATCGTAGTGTCACAAGCTCACAAATCTTGGATTTACGAGAAGCAGTTGAGGTCGAGGCATATCGGTTGTCCAGTCGTTTCAGCATTTTGTTAGGGTTCCCAATTTCTGTTTGGACCACTCTTAATGCTTCATTCGACAGTGCAGACACGATTATGCCACTTGCCTTCTTCTGGGCTTGAATGAACTCTTCACGCTTTTCATCATCAGCGCTGAAAGGATTACGCGAAATCAGAAGAGCGTTTCCGACTCCTTTGGCGTCACAAGTAGCTTCAATGCGAATACGCCAGAGCTTGTAATCATCCTTCTCTTCGAAGGGTTTGATGCGAATTTTGTCACTTTCCAGAAACCCTTTCTGTGGCCAAAGTATGAGTTATATCAGCAACCGAGTGCCCCGTTATCGCGCGAGGTTTTTGATATAACGTGCTTATCGCATTGTTGGAATCCCACTGCCAATCAACCGCAGCGGAGCGATGGAAGGAAACATTCCACCTTCCTCGTGCGAGTGCACTGGTCCTTGTGAATGCATTATACATGCTCTGTATGAACATGATGACATCGCCTTTCCATCTTTGCTCCCTGACGATCCATTGGCAACGTTCTCCGATGCATTTGCAGGCTCAAATCCATCGTTCGTCAACCGTATTATCCCTTCAACACCATCTCCTCCAGAAGCATCGACCCTACACCACACGAAGTTGATCACTCCCTCGCATGCATCAGGCGATGCAGTTTCTCCCACACCTCCCCCCAGTGCCTACAATGTAGCGATTGGCGAGGACTGTATACTTCCTCTTGTTGAACGTGGTAAACACAGTCGCTATCCTCCTTGCGCATCTGCAGCCCACATTTCTTTCGACCACGACCAAGAAGAAGTTGAGAAACTGGGTGCTGTGATCACTTCCGAAAGGAACACCACAGAGACACCACAAACTGTGACGATCACTGAACCGACTTCTTCTTGCCGGTCGAAGGCAAACAACAATTTAGATCTCTCAAAAGAGGGACAAGAACTACTGGGTCACCATATTCCGAGAAACAACCTACGTTACACGAAATCTGCTCTCTCTGTCTTTTGCAGTTGCTACGCAAAACATTACGGTGTATTACGACAACCATTGCTCGCTGACTTGGACGACCCCGGTGCACCTCAGCACCGCCACAAAAGTCTTGAGGTACAAATTGTTCCATTGACAAGTTTTGATCTGTTCAAGGATAAACAGAATATCCCTTTGCATTCTGGGTTTTGTGATTGGGAGGAATGGCAACTTCAGAAAATTAATAGCGCAGTCATTGAGTTTTTGGCGCACAATCGAAATCAACGTACGGGAGAAGAACTTGCAACTGGAACCTTGAAGACCTATGTTGCTGGTATACAAGGACCTTTTTTTGCAGAGTGGGGTTATGAGCTGAACCTGTTCTCCGGTAAGGTTTTCGGGGACAAGAAAACCGGGGTTATTGCTGCTCTCGACAACAAAATCCGACAACGTCAAGCGGCCGGAGCAATCCGGAGAAATAACAACAACCTTTCCAGTGAGGATGTTGCGAAGCTTTACAGATCTGAACTTCTGTCTAAGAATACACCCCGTGGGTTTATGGCTCGTCTTCTTCTCGATCTCGTACTCATGACTGCCTTTCGAAAATCTGAGTTGTGGAGTCTTCGAATGAAGGATGTAACTGAAACAGTACGGGATGGTGTGAAAGCCTGGCGAAATGTGCCGCAGATTGGCGATCGTGATGGAGCCTCTAAGACGCGTAGTGGCGGTCTTGCGATGGTTAATGCTACAGCAAATGAGATTCTGGTGTTTGATATGTTCTTCTACGATGGAGCTGTGAATCCATTTCCAGACATTGCGGAGTACGTGGGCATTGTCGGGAAGTTTCAAGGTCCCGAAGATAAATTTCTGGGCGCAGTGAACTATCGCGCAGGTCGCCGAGAAAGTTTCTTTAAGAATGGGAATCTTGGTAAGAACACAATAGGGACATACCTCACCGAGCCATGTGCTGCTTTAGGTATCAAGAGCGAGGGTGTGTTTGACCACATGACTATGCACGGCTTTCGAGCAACAGTGATAAGTCAGTTGAAGGCCGCAGGAATTGATGATTCAAGTGTTGCTCTTCGCAGTAGGCATCGCGATTTCCGCTCATTGTCGTCCTATCACAATCTACGTGGCGCTGTTGGGCAACAGCAGCAAGCTGTTATTTATGGAGAGAGTGTGTCTGTTCGTCCTTTGAACTCTGATTCGATGACGGAGAGAAGCGCTGTCGGACAGAAGAGAAGTACTAATAATAAAAACAACGCCGTCGAAGTACTTTAGCCTGAGAGTATGGGTTTGGAGAAGCGTCAGGAGAAGCGGCAAAGGAGAAACGAAGCGTTCTAGGCTATTGCGAACATGTCTGGCTGAAATACGGTGAACGTAAACTACTATGGCGGAAACGAAGAGTCTCCCCGGAAGAAGTAGTCGAGGACAAAGATCTTGAGAGAGAACAGCGCGCGCGGGGAACTTAGAAGGCCGAGAGCAGTGAGAGAATGCAAAGTATGAGCAAGGAATGTGAATAGCTTGTGAGTACTTGATACTACGGTAGCAATAAAAGCCCAGATCTGGTTGTCGCACTGAAAGAGTGCGATAACCACGGACCAGTTCGGTAATCAGCACTGGTCGGGTGCGATAACCAAAAACCGGTAGGTTATCAGAGTCCAGACTAGTGCGATAACAGTAAAAATGGCTGTAAGAGCTGAACCTATATGACAAAAGAAAGAAATATGAAGCTCTCATATCTGCGCAAAGATTCAGTATTACAAACTTCCTTGTAAGAGACAGGTGGTTTATTGCGTTCACGTTTAAGGCTCGGTCAGACACGCTCGTCCTTGTACTTCAAACTGCGATGGCTTGTGTCAGAAAAGAATTTTCTCCTTTTCATCGTTTAGTCGCTTTGCGTTTTGTGTTTTAAAACTGTTAACATTTCATAGGAAGAAACCTTATTCTTCTTCTCTTGTGACGCAGCGGAACTGTTTTTTCTCTCGCTGTCTTAGTCCGAAGGCTATAGTTCCTGTGAAAGAGAAGTTAATACATTGCGGCAGCTTCGAGGAGAATAGGAGAGGTCCTTCAGTGTGAGGTCAACTTTATTGGATGGATTCGGAGATGCGCTGTATAATTAAAACTAAAACTCCAAATTGTGCGAGACAGAGACCACTGTTTTAATCGATTGTTGAAACTTGGCATCGTTGAATTGCGTTTCTCGAGATTATTGCCCGGGGTGACGCCGGAAAACAGGAAATTCACTCTCTTTTGAGCATCAAGAAGTTACAATTCCTCAAAAAAATATTAAAACTTTAAAGCACCTAAAGCTCCTAAGCAACGTGTAACACACAGTGTTTTGGGGGCAACCATTACTTTTCGACAATATTTCAGTATATGTGAAAGTTGTAGGACGCGTAACATCGGTGGCAGATTTCGTAACTGTGCCACAGCACACTTTAAGTAGAGTTTGTATACTTTAGCACACTTCTTGCAAAAATCGTAGTTCAACAACAAATGCCTCTAAAAAGGTATTCCAAATCAATTTTGTAGTTTTTACAGCACTGTATCTAACCATATTGAAAACTGCGTCTAAGTACTACAAATAGAGTGCTAAACAGTGTCGCACACTTAACTATTCAGATCAAAAACGCAGGTTTTTTTTACATTCAGACCCTTTTTTACCCATCAAAACGTGTTAAAATACAGCTCTAATTTATTCTGGATTAAAGATCTCTATCATGTACAGAATCTGGCATACTTAATTTTCCGATGGACATGTTAGCGTCGCGTGCAATATTGAAGATATCTTTTGTGTCAAAAGACAAATCAACTTGACCTCTGTAAGTGTGCTAGAGCACAGTTGAGGTTTGGTTCTTATTTGTTACGCTTCCGTTACTTTTTGCAGTGCTTTTGCTGACAAACCAGTAAATTTTAAATTAAAAAAGCATCTCAAGCATGGCTGACGCCATGTTGTAGCACTTTTATTTTCGCACGTGCCTAAAGGGTAGACATCCTATGTATACAGAAAGCAACTTTCTTCCCCATTTTTCCCGCATCTCTCGGGAGCGTGGTGGCAATCACACATCCGAGTAAGTTGAAAATCTAACAGTTAGCAGAACTACTCTTCGGGGTGTTGCAGAATTGGACAGAGCCACCGTTATAAACATTAGCTCAAGCTTTTTTTTATTGGGTTGGCAGGGTAGAGGGACGGAATCGGACTTCGGCCCCGCCTAGCAAATGGAAAGTTTCTATTGCGCTATGTAGATGCCTCTCCTGCCCCCCTGGTTGTGCGGCCGTGCGTTGCGCCAAATCCCTGCGCAATGTATTCACGTTTGAGATTTCATTTTCTCCGCAGTTTTATGTTTTAAAAGAACCTACCCCTGTATTCCGTATACAAGGTATACAGTTGGAAAAGTCGCGTGCTCGCCACCAGCGGCTCGCCGTTCGACCTGTTAAGTTACAAACTAGGGATAGCCACGAAGCGTATGATGCACATGATGACGAGCACGGAGTCCGTACTACGGACGAACGCTGAAGCGGAGATCCACTCGCTGACAACCAGTCCCAAGCGCTCCACTACGGCCCTTGATCCCTCACAAAATGCAGCCCCTCGCTCTCTTCTTCCTAGAACAAATCTGGCCAAACATGTCGCACTTTCTCCGCCAGGTACGCCGCCTCACCGCCCAGCAGCTTGTCAATCGACAACAGCTGTCGACCCTCACCATCGCGCCAGCTCAGCCCACATCGTCGACCGCCCATCTTATTCATCCCTTTCTTCTCGAAAGAACCCAGCACCTTCGCGGCCGCGAGATCCAACGTGACCGTCGTTGCGAGCGAAACATCACGAGACCACCATATTGAACAGCACGCCCATCCGATTCGATACCGAGCCACTCCGCCGGGCGTTATCTCCCACGCTTCTCGGGATAGTTGCAGAGCAAACGGCACCAGAAACGTCGCCAGCCACGCTATGGTCACGCCCACCACCGTTCGGCGTAAGTGAACATCTTGCGACAGCATCATGCGATGTGCAGAGGCTGCAAGGCACACCACCCATATCAGCAACCCCACTGCACAGAAGTGCAGTAGGAACCGGAAGCATGCACATGTACAAAGTCGGGGTCGTCGATAGCAAGAAAGTGACCCATGGTCCGTTTCGTGCACGCTGAGCGCACAATCGTGGGGCCGATCACGAAGAAGAGCCGATTGGCGTGTGATGCTCACGGAGCCAGACGAATGACCAAAATGTTGAATGGTATGGTGAACCGTGAGGGGAGCAAAGCAGAACTGGGGCTCGAACCCAGGACCCCCAGATCACACAAAAAGCACACGAAGGTGGTTACCGACTGAGCTATGGCCGCTCCAGTGCATGTGTTCCACAAGCTGGCACTGCGGAGGTGTTATCGTGACCCTCTGTGACTGTCATCTGCAGCTGACAGCACTACAAATGGCCAGACGCGGTAATAGCACCTTAGCATTTGTGCGACTCTGCCAGCTTTTAAGAAAGTGGTCTAGCTGTCGCACTACCTCAGAAATGGTTGAAGAGTTGCGTTCGGAAGCAATGAAGAAGGGATGGTACATGGAGACGACCTCAACCACATACATCTTCTTCACAGATTCACCCGAACAAGACACCTGGTTACATTTTTCCTCAAATCTCTCAGCCACGTGCAGGCAGCAAACGTGAGAAAGGTCCAAGGTAGTACGGCCTGCAAAGACGTGCTCCGCAACGAGCACACCTTCATCCGCTTCCAGACGCAGCTTGTCGGCAGCTCGATGCGTCCAAAGCACAATTGCTGACGCGCTAAACGCAGCTGCCTCAGCAATTGTACAAAGTGTGAACAGCGGAGAATCGGGCAAGAGGAAGATCGTGAAACCGATAGAACCGATCACCACTGCGAGTATGGCGAGGAACAGAGCGCGTACAGCGTAACGGGCGATGGCTGCCCGGATTGAGTCGGAAAATGAGTGGCGTACCTCGGCCGGGTGCGGGTACGGCGTGCGGTGCCAGGGCGGGGGTGGCGTCCCTGAGGCGTGGCGGCGGTCTGCGACGGTGAGGGAGATTGACGAAGGGCTCTTGTCGACGAGGAGATAGTTTTTCGGGCGCATGGATTTGGTCAGCGAGCTTCGACGACGGTCCCGCAGCTGTCATCTGCGTGGGGCTCGGGGCGAAACAATGGTGGGCGCCCAGACTCGGGTACGACGGTAGCCTTCTCACCGGCGCAATTTGGAACGGATAGTGCACGGTATAATGAAAGATAATTTTTTGAGTAAAATGGCGCGTGCTTCAGATGCCAGAAAAGCATGGCAGGCTCAATTTGGTACGTTTCGGGCACCAACAACACTAAATGTACCTTCAGAGTAGTGACTAGTCTAATGTTCTTTTTACTGCTATCTCAAGCAAAAAGTTGTCTATTAGTCATTGCCAGGCTCAGAAAATGCTTTTCTAGGTGATAAGGTTTACTATTGTAGAAATTGAGACGAGATAAAAACAAAGCACCAATATAACTCTTTTGTTTTTTACAAATCTATTACACTTAATTCATGAGCTTTAGTTGTAGTTTTACGTTATTCGACACAAGAACATGACATGAGCAATCGAAAAGTTAGTATACTCTTCAGTATTATCAAACTTCACCGGCAAACGTTTTCTGATCAGAAGTGTTCACATACCTCTTCACGGTAGGTATCAAATATCCAATGTTTGGTATGCCAAATCTAGTGTTCTACCAGGGCCCCAAAGTAGGTACAAACCTTTAGATTTTGGAACCATTTATGTACACGTGTCCTAGACTTCCAACTTTTTCGTTGAACTGTTACATCTACGCACTGTGAAGAACATTTTTGGAGCTCTAAACGTATCAAATTGCGCCACTTATCAAATTACGCCTTTGAGAAGGCTACCCTTTCGTAAGGGCTTGTCTTCCATACACGTACCTTCAAGAGAGCTCGTGTCAAAGGCAGCGGCTGCATTGCTGCCCCGCGACCATTGAGGGCTGATGACCTCAGACGATTACCGACGGTAGATAAACGGTTGTGTGTAACAAATGTGAGGCGCAGTTTTGTGCTCAACCTTCCGTCGAGCACACGGCGTGTACACGTTGAACGGCAGCGGAGATCAACGTGAGCTGCGGTGCCTCTCACAGCCAGCCCATCGCCGCCCTCCTCCTCAAACCGTTCCACGGTACGGTAGTTGAGATCTGCTTGAGCGGCGGAGCCTCTCACAGCGCGTCGCCGCCTTCCTCCTCACACAGCTGCGGACAAGCCAGTCGAATCTTCTCCGCGAGGTGCGCCGCTTCCGCCCCAAGCAGCCGCTCAATCTGCAGCACCTGGCGGCCCTCGCTGTCGCGCCAGCTCAGCCCAAAGCGCCGGCCGCCCAGCTTGTTCACGCCCTTGCTCTCGAACGAGCCCGCCATCTGCGCGGCCGCCAAGTCCATCGTGACCGCCGTCGCGCGTGACACATCGTGCAATGTCCAACTGCCGCAGCACGCTACGCCGATTTGATGCCGCACCACGCCGTCGCGCCGTATGTGCCACTCCTCTCTTCGAAAATACAGCGCGAGGAGCGGCACAAACACCGCCACCCATGACAAAGTCACAATTATCACCGTTCGCTCCAGAGCAAGCGCGTCGCGATCTAACGAGCCCGACATAACCAAAGATACTACCCACATGAACAACGCCAATGTGTAACTGTGCACCAGAAATGAAAAACAGGCACGGAGCCGCATCCGTCGCTTGCATAAGACTGAGCCGTCGCGCTTTCGATACACTTTGAGCATGCAGTATGACGGCCGTTCGGCGACAAGAGTTGATTGCTGTGTGATTCTCACAGAGCCAGAAAGATTGCCAAACTGCTGAATGAGCTCACATGGCAGTGGAACGTTTACTTCCGGGCGACACTGCCAGTTTTCTCGGAAGTTATCCATCTGTGTTACTACTTGCGTAATACCGGAAGGGTCTTGCACGCACGCAATGAGGATGGGTTCGTACATGGAGACCACTTCCAACATAAACGTCCTCTCTAACGGTTGGCCGGTAAACGACTGGCACCATTTGTTGGTAAATCTCTCTGCGACATGCAGGAAACCGACGTGAGAAAGTTCAAAGCGAGTGCGTACAGGAGCTAGAAAGCGCTTGCGTGCAGCGACGCTACGAAGCACGCCTCGATTGGCGTCCAGATGCACTCTGTTCTCCGGTAGCCACGGGTGAAACCTAGACGCCAAAATTGCGACCAGCGCTGCCTCAACAATCGCAAATTGTGCTATCAAAGGTTCTTCGGGTAGGAACGATGTCGCCGCGAAAAAGCATACCACCGCATTGACCCAAAACGCCAGCAACAGAGCGAACAGAAAAAGGCGGGCGAGGGTTCGCAGGAGGGTGTCCCAGATCCAATGGCGCCGAACGGGTAGGGCGGGGAATGTCACGCGCTGCGAGGGGGGACGCGGCGAGTTGCTGGCCTGGCGTTGACCGGCAAAGCTCAGAGAGATGGACGAAGCGCTTTTGTCCAGGACGAGAAAGTTTTTCACAACCATGACGGGCGGCGCTCCAGCGCTGGCGGGGGACTCATGACCGACGCCCCTCGCGGCGGCGGCGCGGCAGGCCGAGGTGGCGCTAGAGAGCAACGCTCTGCTCGTGCCGGCTCCGTCTGCGACGATCGCTCTTGCATTGTTGCCCGATGATAATAGGCACGACGAGCACGGCGGAAGATGATTGAATGGATTGAATCCTGAATCGCAATCCCTCTTGCTGCGTGAGCCACGTGGCATATGTAAGCACTGTCAACAGCCAAAAGTGCGAATCGCCGCTATTAAATTAGAATTATAATTTTATGGTTGGGAAACAGCCCATCGGTTTGACTACGTGTACGTGTAGCAACTGTTGCCTCGGCAGAAAAGCCGATACCGACGGCAACTCACCGTGGCTGAGATCTGCTGGAGCCTCTCACAGCGCGTCGCCGTCCTCCTCCTCAAACAGCTGCGGACGCGCCGCTCGAATCTTCTCCGCGAGGTACGCCGCTTCCGCCCCGAGCAGCCGCCCAATCTGCAGCACCTGGCGGCCCTCGCCGTCGCGCCAGCTCAGCCCAAAGCGCCGGCCGCCCAGCTTGTTCACGCCCTCGCTCTCAAACGAGCCCGGCCTCTGCGCGGCCGCCACGTCCATCGTGACCCCGTCGCGCGCGACACATCGTGCGACGTCCAACCGCCGCAGCACGCCACGCCGATTCGATGCCGCACCACGCCGTCGCGCCGTATGTGCCACTCCTCTCGTCGGAGATACAGCGCCAGGAGCAGCAAAACTGCCACCATCCATAGGATGGTCACGCCCATCAACTTTCGCGCTAAATCCCAGTGCAATCGCCACGCTATGCGCTTTATCAAGCGCGAAAGAAAGGTAGCTAGGTTCCATATTAACAACGCCGCTATGCAATAGCGCAGCAGAAATGACAAACAGACGCAAAGCCGCAGCCGTCGATGGCATAAGACTGAGCCGTCGCGCCTTTCCTTCACTTTGAGCTCGCAATACAACGGCTGGCCGGCGACAAGAGTTGACTGTTGCGTGATTCTCACGGAGCCGGAACGGCTGCCATACTGCTGAAGGAGCTCACATGGTAGTGGAACGTTTACTTCCGGGCGACGCTGCCAGTTTTCTCGGAAGTCATCCATCTGTGTTACTACTTCCGTAACACCGGAAGGGTCCCGCCCGCACGCAATGAGGATGGGTTCGTACATGGAGACCACTTCCAACATAAACGTCCTCTCTACAATTTGGCTGGTAGACGACTGGAACCATTTGTTGGTAAATCTTTCTGCGACATGCAGGAAACCGACGTGAGAAAGGTCGAAGTGAGTTATTACAGGATCTGAAAAGCGCGTGCGTGAAATGAAACTAAGAAGCTTCCCTCGATTCGCGTCCAGATGCACTCTGTTCACCGGTAGAAACGGGTTAAACCTACGTATCAAAATTACGACCAGCGCTGCCTCCACAATGACAAACTGTGCCAAGAAAGGTTCTTCGGGTAGGAGACGTATCGCCACGTCAAAGCACATCGACAGGTTGAGCCACATGGCCAGAAACAGAGGGAATAGAAGAAGACGCGCGAGAATGCACGTGTACATGAAGGAATCCCAGAACCAATGGCGCCGAACGGGAAGGTCGGGGAATGTAACGCGCTGCCAAGGGGGAGGGAGCGTGTTGCTGGCCCGGCATTGACCTGCAAAGCTCAGGGAGATAGACGAAGGGCTTTTGTCCAGGATGAGAAAGCTTTTCACGATCATGGCAGACGGCGTGACAGCACGGACGGGGGACGCATTGGCCGACGCTCATCGTGGTGGCGGCCCGATAGTACCTGTACCGTCGGTATCAAGGGTGAATGGCGCGGTGAAGCTCCAGAGCGGCGCTTGAGTCGTACAGACGCACAAGCTTCTGCGGAGATACTCCTGTGCATTGTTGCTCGATGATAGTAGGCGCAACGAGCACGCCGGGCGGATGGGATTTTGAAGCGAGGAGAACACGTGGCACACGGCCCCACCTGTGCCGTTTGCCGCATGTATAACGTGGAACACGTTTGGCGGAGCCCTCGTGTATGACGTGGCATTCATTACATACTGTCAGCCGGAGATCATGTCAAATTGATCACGTCGAACTGATGACATCACGTACGTATGCCGTTCCAGTTAACTTGCGTGGAACAACGAACGTCGAAATTCCCTCCTCACCACCACTTCCCTGAGAGAAATGCTGTCCTTTTCTGACACAACGCGCACGGTTGGGCAATGCCTCGAAACAGAGTACCACGGACAGATTCCAGCTTTGTGTCTCTGACTAAGAGGATCTGAAAGCATTATGACATTGTAAAATGAATGAACACTTCTTGTTACTGTTGTCTTGGAAACGAAGCCTGTTGGTCCCATTCTTCATTCACCATATTTTGATTCTCTTTGGATGCGACTTCCCAAGTTTCCTACACATCAGCGCTCCCAGGCACATTCTGCATGCACAACAAGCACGGGGATCACCCTCTAAGCGATCAATCTTTTCTATTCGAAGAAGACAACATTTGTTCACAATGTCGTTAAATGACGAAATGATTTCCATGTGGCTCGGGGTCATCCAAAGTTGCAGTCCCGCGATCATCTGAAAAGCGAGCGATATCTCTCGACCAACCAATTTACCTATCGTATCATTTCCATATTTTGCTTCAACTTCCAATATGAAGATTACTTGTTGCGCTCGTATCACTTTCCAGTGCTTCTGATGGTAATTTGATGCACCCAGCCCACGTGACTCGCCACATTTATTTCATTCAGTACCTAAGGTATTCTCACAAGTTACAAAAGTTCTCCTTAAATGCAAAAATATGAACCCGCGTTGGGAGCTACACGCTTTAGCAACGCGAGTAGTACTGTACCAACCAAAAGTTACCCCAGTAAAGACTTTCAGCGAGAACGCTCAGCATTACAGGTACACCTAGGAACGGCTGTTCAACTCGACTTCATCTTTCAAGGATGGCGAATGATGTCGAATGATAGAGACGTCGATGTATCATGGAGGGCAGTGTAGCGTCAGCGAGCTGCAGATCGAAGACAGTATCAGTACTTCAACACCTCCAGCCATGTGCCCTGGGCAAGCACATGACCGGCCATAGCTCAGCTGGTAAGCATCGTGAGTACTTTTTCCACGAAGTCCGTGACATAGGTTCGAGTCCTGGCACGGCCACCCTCCTTAATTTACTACACTTCTGCAACTGATCGGCGACGGAAGCAAAGATCTAGCAAGGCTTCTCTCTGAAGGACGAATAGCATTCAGCTAAGAAGCAGTACGTAAAAGATATCGTTTCTCAGGGGCGTTTTTGTGACTACCAAAATAGTAAATTGAGGTGTTACTAGTCACAAAAATGGCAAATCGACTAGTCACAACGCTCTGAAAATAAGGAAAAAATAGGACCATGACTAGTCGTTCTTCTAAAGTAGACAGTCAGTTTCTATTATTTGGCAAAATAGTCTGTCACAAATACAGCCCTGGTCTAAAGACCACATTAAGATTCCAAGTCTTGGGAATCTTTATATGATCTTTGGAGCAACTGCTACATCATCATCGTCTTCATTAGCAGTCATTTTCGAAAACTAAAAAGCATTTCGTGAGCTTCTTCACTGCAGATCTAGCAAGTGCGTTTCTAAATCCGGATAACCTCAAGACACAACCTCAGGACACCTTTTTAGTAAGAATCTGTCCCTGTTAGCCCCTCGGTCTCTCCAAAGATTTTGCAGGATTTTGCTCACGATACTCGTGCAACACATGTTTCGGCGGCGGGTTTTTTTTCGGGCATAGGTGGGCGAATTGCGACAATCGCATATATGGCAGGGGCGTATTTGTTACTACTAAAATAGTGGAATGAGTAGTCATCTAGTCGCACAATTCCAAAATCGGGTAGTCAAAAAGCTGTAAAAATGATTAAAAAAATGAATAATGCTAAATAGCAGAACTGCTAGTCTAGAGTAGTCAGTCAATCTTCATAATTTGGTAAAGTAGTCAGGTATAAATACGGCCCTGATATATGGCAGGATGCCATCTCAGATACGTCAGTGACGCATAGGATTATTTGAGACTGCAGCCAATCAGTCTTGAGAGAAAAGAGGAGTTAGTGGTAGTCTATGTCACGAGAGGTATATTGGAGTAGTTTTAGTACTCTTATTGTGTCTCTCTCGTTAAGCTCTCAGAGCGATCTTTATTGTTTCGGGACTGTGAGAGACACAGGCGAGCAAACGCTCATGATGCCTGCTTCTCCGCAGAGCAAAACTTTGCGCGTTCAGTGCGTTCCATCGGAACGTCACAGCTCCCAGGGTGGGTGGTGTGGGTGCTAAGAAAGCCTAAACTAGAAGCAAGTATCGCATGGTTAGAACCGGTTGACGATGAAGCACAGCGGCAGTGACGAAGGATCTGCACTCGGCCAGCTTCGGGGCCTTTGTCACTGTGCGCGACCAAAAGATCGTTCTTCCCGCCAAAACTTCCGTTCCAAATAAGTTCTCTTCCTAGTTCCCGGAAATTCCAAAACCTAAAGCAGAAAGCTTGGCTCATAATTTTTATTTGTTGTCAGTGGATCTATCACGATTAGTGTGACTTGGCCACCACTCTCGATCTCATGGCAGTTTTACTTTGTGAGCATATTTGTCTTCCTCGCAGCACTTTCTACTCCGGGAAGACATTTGTTCCAAATTCTTCGAAGCACTTGTAACACGATTCTTCCTTTGGCACAGGCCAGCACATGTCAGTTTTGAACTTATCCTTGCATGAACCGAACATCGAACCCGATCCCGTGCAACTGAAGCATTCCGCACAAAGACCATATTCTTCAAGTTTTGCGCAAAGAGTAGGGTCCACAATGCGAGAAAGGAAAGCCCTTCTTTGCGAAAAACGCCCATAGCGTCTGAAAGAATTTGCCTTCATGATCTGCCTGGCCGGGAAGATTTTGTCACCGAAAGTTTCGTAGCACAAATCGCACTTCTCATCCTTTGGTGCCGGCCAGCATGTATCCGTAGCGAAAAGTTTGGTGCAAATGTCCTCACTCAAGTCACACGCTGCACATGTCTGACATTCGCTACTCTTTATGATATCATTGCAATATTCTTGGGGAATCCTTGCGCGAGAACCATGCCCATAAGCTGTTCTGTAGATCGGTTGATTGGCTGCAAACACTTTCGAGAACAAGTTGGACTCGGCCGAGCAGATGAACGACATGCCGACGAACAGGACAAGAAACAGTGGCCACATTTTCATGGAAGCGACCATAGTTGATTTCGGTACAGTTGGAGTGGATCTTCAGCGATTGGATTGCAATAGAGTGAGGCACGATGAACAGCTTACGACCCGTTGGTAACGGAGTAGTTGTGTTAAATAGCATATGTGGATACCCATCTTCCATCTGCTTCCAACTTGCTTCCAAATTTCGTCGAAAACTTTGAACCCGAGCACGTCACTTCGGCCCGCACCCACTCTGGGCTGCTTTATTTTCTCTGGTTCATGGTTTCGTGGACTAAGCGATTGTGGGGAGTTGGCGATTGGAAGGTTAACAGTGTACGCTAGTGAAGTATCTAAAGATCTATTCCTCTGCGCCTATATAAAAAGGAAAAATTGGGGTGTGATCCAGTTTGAAACACGGATCGGAGACATACGTCAAAAAAGTATCCATGTATGTGGAGCCATATCACGTACACTCCTAGACATGGACAGGATTTATGCCCGAGCAGCACCGGCCAAATGAACCCCAAGCTCTTGCCCACCGGGCCCAGTCAGAGAGCGTTGCTCACGATAAAGTTCATGTGTATGTGCGATATGGCAGTCGCACGCAAGTTATTCCAGAGGTTTGCAGCTGGAGATTAGCTGATAGTTCTCGCAATTACTTCTGACCGTGCTCAAATAACGACCCACCAATAACGAACTTGCACGTTGCCAGCGTGGCTAACTTGCAAACCGCACAAACTTTTTAGATGGAATGCCGTGTTCTTGTTCCCGTCGGTACCGTTGGACCGACGTCCTGTCGTGAATCCTGCGCACCGCTGGTGGTCCCGTCGGTGAGATTAGACGGTGTTGACGACGTGTCCTTGGGACACAAACGGTATAAGGATACCAATTCGCAAAACAAGTTTTATTCGGATTGCTACACAAAGCCACTCTCGGCTTTGCATGCCTTCTGTACAGCTGCACGCGTGCACACGCTCCGAACTTTTTGGCGCTGTTCCCAAGGAGGTGCTCTCACGTGCGATGCAAGCTTGCGCATCACCTTTTTCAAGGCGCCCTTGTCAAGAGCTCGCGCGCCCTAGGTTGTGTACGTTGCCTTTGTACCTTTGATATCTGGCGAAGAGTGGCATATGAATCATACGTACCAGCTTTTCGTTACTCGTCGCTTACACCGTCAAAAACTTTTTTCACTCTACTTTCGGCCATCAGCGAGCCTGCCGTTCTACAGCCTGACTCAGGTTGTGTTGGCCGCAACTAGATCATTTCTGTCATTTTGTGCGCTGCTATAGGTCTTTGCCATCACAATACAATTTACATGTAATCGGGGAGCCAAGATAAAGAAGTTGCTGCAACTGGTAATAACCATTGTGGAAGCTGATGTATGCATTGCCCACATCTTAGCTACGTTGACTCATGTGCAATCTTCCACGCCGTATTTGAAGACAACGGTGGCCAACTCGCTGGGGGGAACTCACCCCACTTTAACTCCTGTTTTTCTACAATCCGTATTGCTCCTTCGACTCCAAACCATACGCAAACGAAGCACAAAATGTCCCGTTCATACAGAGATAAATCCAGGGGACCCGATCTGCGTGAGCAAGTCTTAGACAGGGTGCGGGGATTCGCTCAAACTCCCGAAGCCATTGTAGCAGAACCTCCTCTACCGCCGCCTCTGCCACCACGCCGTCGTACGGGCGAGGACCCATCTAACGTCGGAAACAATGCTTCTCAACCTTCGCATGGCTCATCAGAAGAGCAGAACCAGTCCAGTGACAGATACCAGTCAGAAAGTTCAAGACATTTGGGAGGAGAATAGAAGTGGAGGCGACGAAAGTGATGGGAGAAACGCTCATACAGACACGACAGTCATGTGTATTGGAGAGAGAGGTTGATGTCGCGTTGCTTGTAGTGGCTGACAGAGTAGTGGACAATTAACCGCAGAAGGAGACCCGCTGTTTCTTGTGGCGCTCCGGCTTGCATCTTGCTTTGAAATATCGTCTTCGAGTCTACTGATGTTTTTCCGTAAGAATGGAATCGCTTTCACAGTGCTTCTGCCATATATTCTTGATAATTCCATATAAGGGAACCCATCTTGGAGATCTCCTTGCCCTCTTTAGAGTTCTACGTGGATAGTTTGCGGTGTATATCCAGTCTATAACCCCAAGCGGTTAGATAGGATATATCATGAAGAAAAATAAAAAGTCCATACGATCCGTGCAAACGTATTCACTTCTCCACCGGTACCAGGGCCGTAGACATGACTAACTACATTGGGTATGTAATAAGTCACTAGTCACCACTATTTTCGGGTAGTTAGTCAGATTATTAGTCATCTAACGCGTTCTGGAGGTTTTCCCACACTTTTGCTGCTTGGTTAGATGGAAGCTACAGGGGTGTTCTATATTGAGACCTTTGTGCTAGACTCGTTACCTTTTCCAGGTTTTCGTCTCTTGTTTTGCTGCTATTCTTGCTTGCTTCTTAATCACCAAAGCTGCATTAAGCTCGACAGTTTTAGATTCGTTATTGACATTGAGGCCATAATGTTCACTTCGATCGCTTCGGAGATGTATGGACAAGTTTTGTTAGAACAGAAACCTTCTAAACTCAAACACTTGTCTTCTTCGCTAAAAGCCAGGCGGCGGCTCAAACACGCATTACACGGTGTACATAGCACACAGTGGACACGTTTCATATGAGTGACTAACTAGGTACAAATTATCGTTAGTTAGTTAGTCGACCACTTCATTCGGACTAGTTGGTCAGTCATGTCTGCCTGACACGTACCCTTTTCTGGGGCATTTTGGTTTGCTTCATTATTTTCTCTCTCATTGAGCTCTCAGAGCGTTCATTGTTGCTTCGGGACTGCGGGAGACACAGGAAAGCCAACGCTCATGATACTGCTTCTCCGAAAAGCAAACCTTTGCGCGTTGAGTGCAATTCCATCGGAACGTCGTGGATGGTGCGGGTGCTTAAAAACCCGGTACTAGAAGCAAGTGGGGTTAGTACAGGTTGACGATGGAGCATAGCGGCATTGACAATGGGTCTGGACTGAGTCAGGGCTGCGACCGAAGTTACTGTTCGCGGCTGAAAGATCGTTCCTCCACAACTTCCCTACCATATGAATATTCTTTCTAGTTCCAGAAATTCCATTTCAGAATTTTCATTTCCACGGGCTTGGTTTCCTGCACCGTAATAGATAGAAATAGATATGCAACTGCTGTACTGCTTGATGTGATCTGTAGATGAATGATATTTAGCCAACAAGGATGAGGGCAAGGTTGAACGCATTCAGAAAAGGTGTAACGTCTCAGCGCATATGTTTATGTAATGTCATCTTTAGCTGAATGAGCATCAAATATCTGGAAGGCAATTGCTGAGATAAAGAAGAAGCGCTCAATACGTGGCGCTTTATTGCCTTCCAGAGCCCTATATAAAAGCCACACCTCCATATTAAAGAGGGAAGAAAAGCCACATCGTTAGTGCAAAGGCTTTGATCAACTCGCTCAGTCTTTTCTACTGTGTTCAAACGATGACTTCGCATCAAAAGATGACTCACATCTTCTTCATAATCGCGCAGTTTCTTCTCTTCGAATCAGTTGCTTCGAAGTCCATATCTTGCAAAGATCACCCAAGATATTTTTCCAGCCTAAACCCAGTATTGGTGTCGTCATGGCATATCGTTAACGGCCGTTCGCTAACAGGTGCAGATTATCATCCACGATGTACGACGCACCATTTTGCGCCAATTTCAAATGAATCTTCCACCATGTATCACGGTCTTGATTGGTTTTACGCTTCCAATTACAAGCAGCCTGTGACTGAGGAATTCATTCGACTTGACCTACATCGAGATGCAAAGATCTACTTGATGGTAGGTATGGTAAACAACAGCAACTTTCCCATAGTCACTTTGGAAGGATGGGAAAGTGAAGGTTGGGTAAAACGAGTCGGTCGGCTTGAGAGCAAATTCACAGTGGGCGTTCATCAAAACTACTCTAGATGGCTGCCGAAAGTTGCGTACATATTTTCTCGAAGAGCCACAGGGTACGCCGTTCTTCCTTCTCAGCAGTGGGTTGATCGCAAAATTTCTGGTTCGAGAAAGATCGGATCCTGGTACGTCATGATTGCAGAAGCAGATGGAAGTGCTTCGAAACCACCCACTCCACCTTATCGTTTGACGGCACCAATTATACCAAATCGAAAATGTCCTGATGAGTTGCATGCGGATTGGACGACTCCGGAAACGGATTCTTTAGACCCCGATGTTAGCGCGCGACACTGGCCCACATGGCATCCGCAGTGGGACCCTTGCTATTGGTGGTAAGTTCAATCGCGTAGTCCTTATTCCGCGATAATGGTCTTTACTAATTTCATGTCTCAATTCGTTCTCCAATCTTGTTTGTTTAAAGCGCGTACGATCATGAACATGGATCATCACCGGTTGCTGCAATGGGCTATGCCCCAAAATTCGGTTATACAGCATGGAAGAATTTTCGTGAGGCTGAATCGCATGAGGGTTTTAAGTGCACCGTTTTCCGAAGCGGTCAGTATTACATATGCTTTTGTATGCATGCACAAACGTCCAGCTTGCGTCGAGTGAACGTTCGATACCATACGATAATTTTCGCTGTTGCCGATTCGGAGACGAAGGAGTTGGTAGCTGAAATCAGGCACAAGGGCTTCTTTGGATATACAGGAACGAAAAAGAGGGGCGGTGGCTTCATGGGGATCAACAAGGAAGAAGAGCAAATGAGAATGGCGTTGAAACAAAGCAGTGGAATTTCTAACAAGCGATCCGTAAACACAATCAACAAGTACTCACTGAATCCAATGTACTCGTACAACAGAGAGCTTATGAGAGGAAACTATGAAGAATGGACGACGAGCACTATTTGTTCAGACGCCGGTGGTCATGGAATGCTCCACATAGACACCAGGAACCCAATCACGGGTATCGTTTCCGGGAAAAAGTTGGGTGAAGTTGTTCTTCTTGGAAACGAGGCTAAGGGGACTTTTCTGAGAAATGATGGATCTTCTCGACTGGTTAAATTGCGTGCTTTTCGTTTCGGAGAGAAATATTGCAGCTTTGGATCCCAAAATGTTTCTGGTACTGGTTCAAGCAACGGAGTATTTTACACAGATGCATCTGGCCGGAAGTTGAAAAGCGGTCCTGGTAAGTACCACATTCGACAGTTTGTAAAGCCTGGATTGAATTTTGAAGTGAGTGGATTGTATGAAATGGTGGATCCGTGGGGGAGTGAACTTGTTCTGGGCGTGAGCCCTGGAATCACCAGCATCGGATTCGGCTTGGATCCGGGTGTTAACTGATTGCTTCTTGCGTTTCCGGAAGTAGGAGACTTTTAGTGATTAGTCAAAGGTCATGCGTCTACAGACTTGCCGTGCGATGCGATCTCCAAACAAAGTCTTTGGTCCAAAAAATGAACACGTGCACACCGTGACGCGGTGGCAACGTGGTTTTAGCGCTATGCGATAAAATTCGAAAGTTTGAAACTCCAAAAAAGAGTCAAAAAGCAGTTGCTTAGACATAATGAACCCCCAATCAGCTCGCAAATCCGGATTGCCAAGAGCTTCAGCTCTTGGCAATCCGGTTCCGGAAACGTGCAGTTACTGCAATAAACATAGTTTACGCAAGAAGAATTCCGCAATTTGTGAGAAACAAAATTCGTACACATCCAGCAGATGTCACACGTATTGCAGAATCTTGACTGCAGCGCTCGCTAACCTTATTGAAAACCGTCTATAGAGAAGCGCCGAGCTCACTCGCCTTCTTTCCAGGGGCGCATATCTGACTGACTGACAGGAGCCTTCAAAAGTCACTAGTCACCTCGTTTAATAATCTGGTAGAGAAAGGTAGAATTCCAACGAACGAAGAAATGAATTTCTGACACGCAGCGGCTCAAGATGCTCCTTACACGAAGCGCAGGCGGATGTATCGCCGGCGCTCGCTACTCCTCCCTCTCACGCCGCTCGGATGGTGTTGCGGTCCACATCAATCGCGGGAGCCGCCATCTTGATTCCCTTTTCCCATCCCTCTCTGCCCCGTGGAGCATCACCCGCCTTGTCGAGGAGTGTTGTGTCACACAACACTCCTCGACCATCAATCAGCACACACAACTTGTGTGTGCTGGGCAAAGGGAACGGATCCTGTGGTAGCTTGAATGAGTTGTGCAACATGAAGCAAAACAAAGCACAGAAAGCTCTCGATGATCCTTGATCCGTAGGTTCGGGCAAGGTCTGAAGTATTTTACATACACCCAGATAGGTAGGCCTTTCCTTTCTCTTAGGACAGAAATAGTGGTTCTGTACCAGTTGTGTAGTGATATTAAAGGGGCAGTACTAAGCTGAGGAACCCTGCTGAGTTCTGCAGCCGTCTGGTAGGCATCCGATTGAAGGTCTTGGCACCTCTTTGCTGCCCCCCAGCTCCTTATACAATGAATATTGTAATTCATCTTTCTGTCTCTGTCTTAATGCAAGTTGCTGCTAACTATTTCGGGCCTTCTCTATTTGCTGCATGACAGAATCGAATCATAAAAGCGCGCTTTTGTGACGAATTCTGTCATTTCATATTGAGCAAGATTTATTTTGAAGCTCAGAAAGGTCTTCTTGAATGCATCCTAACCGTGTTTATTTTCATAAAAAAAATTGAAGCCTAAATCCCTAAATCCCCTAATCCGCCGATTAATCAATATACCATTGAGCAATGCCTAATGTTTAAGCATCAAATTTCCATGTTTCCAGCGTTTAACAATATTGAAACATTTTTTAACCTTTGGAATCTTTGCGCAGCAGTGTGACACAATCCTTGTACAGAATGAGTACAGATAGATATACACGCACACACGTGGGCGGCTTTCTCGTTTAAAATAACAACGTATACTGGAAGGTACACGTGTACCGACGACGGTAATTTTCCTTCTCAACCTGTGTTTGGCTCCCGTTGAATGTCAGCAAATCTTCTGCATACTGCCAATCAGATTCTCGCATTTTTGGGTGTTTGCTGTCCGGGTCACATGCAACTGCATGATACGTATGGCCGCCCTTCACGCATTTTGTACAAGCTGCACACGTGGTCTGTCAGCTTTGCGCGATTCGAATTGTGGCGACACGTTCTCGTAGACCTCAACTCACCATTTCAGTCGCTGCGCCGCTCATCGCTCCCGACACTCCGCATTGCTCTTTCCAAACCGCTCTCATCTTCCTCCCATCCTCACCCGCGTCACCTTTTGCTGTTGTGTTCGCTCTGCCACCGCATTTCTGAACAAACCGCCCGTCTTCTTCACAGGTAACTCTTCTCTGTTCGGACCAGCTTCTTACCCTGTTTTTCCAGCTCTTGCATAGCGTCTTGCCTCCCTCCCCCCGTTTCTCACAGATCATTTCTGTCACCACAACGCGCTGCGGCTACACATTCGTGCTTCTTGGTCTACATCATCATTTTTCCCGCCCCGCAGTGCTTTTGAACACCCGTCACTCAACGTTATCCGCGTCATTCTTGCTCTGCGAACCTCACTGACTGCCTGTTTTGCGTCCCTTCTCATCGGTGTTCAACATCGTTGCCTCTTGTTCGCTTATCCGTTGTCAACCTCTCTCACTTAGAAAACGAGAGAACAGTATTTTCAGAACTGCATCCACAAACTAACTTTCGACACGCCAATCACCAACTCCGTGGCTCATAAATATTGCGTACATCTTACTCAACTTGCACCCAAACAAACGTTCAAATAGATGGCTCCGTCACCTACTCTCAAGACCGCGGCCCGTCATGGAATTCAGAAACTGCGCACCCGCCGTCGTACCGACAAGGCACTGCCGCCACGGAAAAGGGCTTCATTTCGAGTCTCTGTCGCTCACCCAATCCGAGAATCACGTACGAATCAATCGCATCTTCTCCAGAATCTCAACAGCAATGTCGATCTCACTGGGCTGGGATGTGCAAAGGCGTCTGATCTCGGTGCTCTTCGTGTTGATGACAAAGAAAGAATGTCTTCCTCAGTTGCTACCGTTTCGGCCGTGTTGCGCGGTCTACGTCTTTGCTCTTTGAAAAGCTATGACACGATGCTGTGCGATGCGGAAAGCCGTAGCGGCCGCTTTCGCATGGACACTCCGTGGTGGATCGTCGGCGGCTTGTGAGGCATACTCAGGCCCGAGCTCGATTGCTTCTCATTAGATTTAATTTATCAGTTTGTTTGTTCTTCATTAAATGGAAAATTTCCAATAATAAAAACCTTCCAAAATTTGTTTAACGGCGTTGGGAGATACCATTGCCAGACAAGTGCCAGCGAGTCTGTGTGAGTACACGTACTACTGAAACTTAGCTACGTGTACATCGGGTAGATCAAATCTTGCTGCACAATTCTTTTACCTATTAAAAACTTTTAATTTCTAAATCTATGCAATATAAAACGACATTTTTACATTCTACGTGCGAAACAGGACAAACACAATAGATCCAAGGATAAGTACCATTCGTGCAACAGGCACGAGAGTGACATAAGACCACGGTACGTACAGCTTCCCACTTCTGTCATGTACGGCGAACTGATCACATCTCCCGTGCACAACGTCCGGCAACATCCATTCCGAAGTATATGGTCCAAAGCACAGGTATATGGCGAGAAGATGGGAAAGTACACTTGCCGCAGTGAATCCAATGACCAATACCACTACCAAACTATCTCCATTTCCTCCCGAAATGGGAATGCCATCGATCGTAGTCTGCACGTTTGGGGTCCGAAAGATACCCCATATGATTGAAAAGGTTAGCACGATTGAGGTCAAAATATTGAACCAAATCCGGTGTAGATTTGACCACAGTTCCTTTTGGGGAAGTTGCTTGTCTTCTTGCGCTTTCATATTCTTGCACCCGAAGGAGTTGATCTCATCAAAATTTTTACTCTCACTTCGATTCGAGTCTGAATCGTCAGAACGAGATGGGATAGATACCGAAGCATAAATATCATGACTTTCTGCAGACCCAGAATTAGCTTCATTCATAAATCCAGCTTGGCTCTCATTCGCTTGTGCGATGTTTCTCGTTGTGCCTGTCTTGTCCGTTACCTTAAACACAAGATTCTGTCCTTGGAAAAGGCATACAAAGAGACCTTTCATTGTTGTGTATCGGAAAATAGCCTCAAACACAAAAGTAGCCGCCGAAGATTTCGCCAGTCCTGTGCCCCCGGCCGTAAGCAAGAACTCTGAGAGTGCAGTGAAAATCAAAAACGTAGCCAAATGGAACATGAAAACGAGGGGGTACTGCACGTCCACCGGAGCGATGCCGCCCAAAAGAAACAGTATTGCAGCTATATCGTAGAACGTGAAAAAAAAAGACATAAATCTTGAGAATCCCATAGCGAAATAGAGCAAGCGTTGCGCCGTAGTCAAACCGTCCACAACCAGAGGGCCATTTTTGGACAGTAAGATCTGCCAATCTCCTTTCATCCAACGCGCTCGTTGTCTAAGATGGCTCCGAAGAGATTTTGTGGCCAAACCAGTCGCAAGAGATTCGTTCACATAGTACGTCCGGTATCCAAGGCTATGGAATTTAAGTGACATTGCCGAATCCTCTGTGATGGCGTAGCACGGGAAATATTCGGCTTCCTCCAAGGCAGCGCGACTAATAAGATTGTTTGTACCAACCAAAGTTGAAGCGTTGAACCAGTCCTTTCCTGGCTGCGCCACATCAATAAATAATAGAAGACGTTGATCGAGCGGATCGCTGTCGTGCGGAGAAACGTTTCGAAAATGCTGAGGGCTCTGGACAGCAGCAAGGGTCTCGTTAAACTCATAGAGACCAGTGTTCGGGTTCCATACATAAAAGTAGGGCATGAGGCGCTGAATTATGTTTGGTCTCGGGATGAAATCTGCATCGAGAGTAATCACGAGGTCGCTATGGGATTGCCGCAAGGCGTAATTCAAGTTTCCAGCTTTCGCATGCTTGTGCTCTGGTCTAGTGACGTAAAACACATTGCAGTAATGGCGTCTCAACTCAGCTATCATAGTCTTTTTCAGACAGTCCTGACCGTCGTCACACAAATAGACACTAAGAAGTTCGGGCGGATAGTCGATCTTGAGAGCCCTCTCCACCGTTTGTTTCACCAGATCTGCTTCCTCGTTGTAGCATGGGATGTAGACTGCGACGGAAGGAAAAACAGATGGCACACCGCTTGCTGTGTCTGTTGTGTCTCGCTTAAAGTGCTGCTTGATCAAATGGATCGGAATGCGTTTAAAATCGACACAATTCCGGTGCGTGAGGTTCCATATAGTCAGCGTTTGGAAAAAGAGCGGAATCACACATATGCATTCAACTACGAAAAAGAAAACCTGGTAGGTGGCATAGGCCGCTCCACGCGAGCTATCAAAAACAGCGATTGTGCGTCTGGCACGATATTGGAGATAAGTCACACTCGCGATGAATTGTAGCAAGTAGAACACCCGCTGAATTCGCAAGCGCTATTTGGTTGGTGTAGACTGCTCGGTCCAGTGGGAAGGCATTCCTGGGCGCCATTGATCCGGAAGCTGAGGCGGCAGTGGCTTGACGGCGCCATGGCCTCCACCTGCCTGCCACTGATGGTAGAACGGTTGGAGATTTCGCGAAGGGGCCATTGTAGATGTGCTGATGTGTTTGACAGCGATAGACATCAAACGAAGAGTTTGGAGGAATGCTGCGATGCTAAGAGCACTGAATGCACTGCTCGTCTGGTTGCGGCTGACAGTGGTGATCAAAGTAACGCAGAGCGTTTGTTTACGTAAACGTTGCAAAAGGTGCCGGGTACCCCAAAACGTTTCGTTCTTGTTGATGGTGTCCGGGATCTTGACGCACTCATACGCACCAGTCATAAATCAATCAGGTGCATTAGGGAGAGAATGTTTGTCTCCTTGCTGTTCTTGATACGATGGGTTAAGATGAGTTAGTACCGCAAGAGATGTGCGGTTTTGCTCCACCCATTGGTACCTAGCAACTAGACTTTTCGTCTGCAAAACTTTTTTACATCATCATGATTATTATCTTCACCACATGACGCGAACGCTGTCGCGACGCTTGCCCTTACCGAGGGTAAGCGCGTAGTTGAACGCAAAGAACTCTGGGAAGAACGGGCCCGAACTCATCGGAATCAGAGGTGCAGAGGACTGCAAGCTTTTGACTCATCAACTTCATTCATTCACCAGCGATAAACACAACCAGTGGTTGCTCGGATGGTTTTTTTGGTGATCGGGTGCCATAATGGCAAAGCCGTGTCTACTGTATGATAGTCTTGATGTGCGGTATATGAGTTGGTGGTGCTAAATCGTTCATAATAGACCTACCTCAGCTTATATCTGTATTTCGTTAAAATATTAATCTTATTCAATTAGTACCGTCAATTACAGTTCATGCAGCTATCCAGAACTTACTAAAGTTCTGCCAAATTAAATATTTTTCAGTGTGATTCAAACACATCTCGTAAGACAATTATGATGGAAGTAACATCAGACCGTGAATTGTCAGAATGGATTGGCAGTTGAACTGAATTTTCAACTTAGCCCCCGAACGGTAAGGGGTACAGATCTGTGCCCCTTAGGGGCGTTCCAGGAGTTCACGAAATCCGTAAACGAAACCTGGAAACGTTCATCCCAGCAATCAGCGGTTGACACATATGTGTGCTGGCACAATACGTCTGTTTCTTGTCTGCGAAACGTCATGTTTCCCAGTCAACGAAACTTTACCCCTTGCCGCTGCATGGTCTCCTATCTTGCTAAATCCACCCGCACCTCCTTAACATACATGAAGTGTCCACCATCGCCACAAACCATCACCGCGAGCGCAGACAACAAAACGCCGCAACGCAGCGCCGGTGTACCTCTATCCCAATCCAGTAAAACACTTCGAAATCAGAGCAGTCAGACAGAAATATCGCAGACACCCTCGCACCAACAGTAAACGGCGGCGAGGATGCGGCGCGCGGCGACAAGGAGGTAGCGCGTGTGTCGCTGGGCATCCTGTCCGACGTGAGGGCGGCGCAGAGCGCGCACAGGCTCAAGCGTGCCGACTAACTGCGCTACCGGCGGTACTGCACGCGGCGCGGAGCTCAACTGCGCGCCACTACCGCTGGCTCCAACCGCCACCCATCGCACCCGCGCCGCTATCGCGCCACGCCCGTGACGTCGCACGCCGTGCGACGCAACACGCGCGCGCTGCAGATCTCACTGGTGCTGGCCAAGAGCGAGTTGGCGTTTTCCCTGGACGTGAAGCGCAAGCAGCCGGCCGGCGCGGCGCGCGCGCGCCGCACCCTCGGGCTAAAGCTGTCGCGCGATGTGCATCACGCGCAGCGGGTGCCCGCGCTGTGCCACGAGGTGGTGGACTAGTCCACCGTGTTCGAGGCCGAGGCGTACCGCTACTACATAGTTGCCGCGCTGGCGCTGGAGCGCCAGCAGTGGGCGGCGGCCTTGCACGCCGACCAGAAAGTCCACAAGATCTACACTGGCATGGCCAGGCTGTGCGCGGACACCCAGGCTGCGCCGCTGTTTGAGAAGCGCTTGGAGAACATGGACATGGGAGGAGTTGGAAGAAGTTCAGGAGTTCGGAGATGTGTCGCGGAAGTTGGTAGACTTCTTCGAGAATGAGTATGGAGCGATGCCGGATATACGGAAAGGAGAAGAACAGAAGTCGTTTGTTCAAATAATCAACGATGATGAAGGATGGAAGGACGGTAGCGATGGACCATTTGAGGGGAGAGTGATGTCGACACGTTGGGGTACGGTGGAGAAGCCGGAGGATAATGAGGAGCTCAGGTGGGTTGTAAGGTCGCGTGCTTTACTTGATGTTCGAATGGGTACAATTGCTGCGGCTTTGGGACTATGGGACAATGAAAGGGAAGCTGTGAAGATGTACACTCCGAAAACTGGTGGTCGATTTCTGGGGACGACGAGAAAGTGCAAGCGCCAGACGCTGCACACCGACTTCAGTGGTCTGGTTACGAAGGAAACAATGAATACTGGCAACCCCGGATACTTTGTAATGGCCTCTGGGAAAGAGGGCTTTCCTCTCTGGGTGAGCGCTGGAAGCCATCAACTGGTGGGGATGAACAACCAACAGTTGCGAGTGATGTCGGAGGTGTATCCAGCGAAGAAGATAATCATCCCACCGTACTCTGTATTCGTGGGCCGTGGTGATGTGACACATGCTGGAGCAAGTGGGAAGGACAAGGTGGATAGGCCCGAGTCTATGGATTTGCTGGTTAGATACCACATGTACATGGTACCAGAGGGCTACGCACTACCTGATGCTGTTCATCGGGTGCGGGATTTCCGACCCACGTTTGTCAATGGTGACGAGGAGGAGGAGGCGGAGGATGAACTGTTGTCCGATAAGGAGGTTGGGGCGGTTGACATGGACGAAGACCAAGTGGTCGTGGAGATTGGTGTGGAAGCGGACGCCGGTAGAACCGAAGTGCTCGAGAGTAGTAGTGATGACGATTTGCCAATAATGAGGCTGCGAGCGCCTCGAAGTGGATGAGAATGAGATATTTAGTAAATTATGTGTGTCTTGCGAGTATTAAGAGTAGTATACTATTACAAGGCTATACATATGAACATAGAAAAGGTGCGGCAGGCTGGTAATTGAACAAATGTCAAACGTCTTTGGTCCAGTTGCGTCTAATTGCAACATGCCAAATGCTCGGTATCGTTAACATCATTGGTGGCACCAGTCAATTCGCAATTGAACATGTAGCGTCCTAACATTTCTGAAACTGCACTTAAGGTTGCTTTCAAGAGAAGTATGAAACTGAGAAGTCTATACAGTTCCTGTCTATGCGGTACTTGTGGCAGTATGGTGACTGTATCAGGAAAAATGGCAGAGGAACAGAGAGACTTGGCGGAAATTTCACCAAATACCTTGTCTAAGTTCATATATGCCAATGGTTACGGTATATTAAGTTCCGTTGATGGAACGTTGAGAAGAGAAGGAGAGTCAATTCCAGAAGAAGTTGTGAAGTGTATGAAGTTCATTGACGAACGGGTTGGTTTCGGACTTGTCACAGGGGGTGATGTGGGCGACGTGGAGGGGAAAATGGAAGGACTCGGAGACTATAAGTTTGGTGTCTCGGCGAATCATGGAGCTTTCCTGCGTTTCTCTGACGAGAGGGAAATTAACGGTGCATTCAATGATCACACCCTTGACCACACTGTTGACGGACTACTGTTCCTGGCAAGGGATTTGAATAGGAGGCATCGTATTGTGAATGATGATGACAAGGGGTTCGTGGAGACCAGAAGTGATAGTGGCCTTCCCAATTTCGTGTACAACAAACTGTGGCAGTGGAAAGAAGAAGTGGATTCTGCTATTGGGGACCTGTTGCAGAAGATGGATGCGTTTGTTATCTATCCCGGCGATAAAAGTTGCGAAATTGTGGACAAGCGATACACAAAAGGAAGCGGAGGAGAAAATCTTGTGGATAATGAACCGAGATTTATTGATACGGATGACGTCGTGACGTTCGGAAGTGCTTTGAGCGACGGGCCTTTGCATGAGGTAGGCGTGTACGGCGTTCACTTCAAAGAAGATTGTATCCCGGGTGGAGTACACAACCTGTTCGAAAGCGTGGAGGATGTACATTCGACAATTATGTTGGTGGCTCTGTTGTACGGCTACGAGGAAAAGCAGCACGATAAAAACCACCATGATTCATAAAAGGGTATTGAGATATATACGACACTTTTATTACTGAGATCTCATATCATAGCTAAGTATTAAAGGCATCGTAGCACTTGAAACAAATTCCAAGAGCATTTCTAAACCATTGACACTTGCATTTTCTGTACCCGTACAGTTCTGCCACCCTTCTGATGGTCTCATGCACGTCCTCCACCCCACCAACAAGATATGTTACCGCTGGTGGAGGGTCGTCTCCCTTCACATGAACTGCGAGGGTTGCCATTTCATATAGAGGACCATCATTGGAAGCATTCCCGAAAGCAACGATTAAATGTGTGTCGAACTGGGGGTCGTTTTCAACCAAGGCTAGCCCCCCACTATTTTTCGTGAAACGAATGTCCCCTATGTCACAGTTTTCATCTTGAGGGTACGCAACCAGGTTCGGAAAGGATGTCAACACTTTTGAAATACCGGAGTTAGCTTCTGTTTTCCACTTCGACAGTCCATTGTACGTGAAGTTAGGGAGTCCACTGTCTTTTCTAGTGCTCACCACTGCTTGTTGACGCTCTTCGTGAAGTCCGTGCGATTCATTTAAGGAGAGTGCAAGTCTCTCAAGTTCGGCTGCACATCTTTCGTAGCCTTCCCTGTCAAGGTCCTGATCAATTTCGGTACCATTGGATAATCTCACCCGTGCGCCTTGGTTTGCAGAGATGCCAAAAGTGTAGCCACCCAGGTGCTCCATGAAACTCTCGGCATCCTCTATATCTCGCCCAGTAGCAATTCCGAAACCAACGCGTGCATTGATGTACTGTCGAGACTCAGTGTGAAGATCCTACCAAACTGATAACAGTGCAGTAGGTTCCAGTGTAGCACTTACTCTGGCTGACGGACCTCTATTGGTCTGTGCAACCCAAGTTCGAGCTCTCGCAGATAGAGTCGTTACCCGGCTGCCTGTTGAGCTGCGTAGCGATCGATCTACCGATTCCACAAGCGGCAATTGCCTGCAGTTGAAAGTTGCGCATAGCGGCTTTCGGGGGTTTTAGTTTTGATGCAAGTTGTGTTGATTTATTCTGTTGTTGTTTTTCTATCTAAGTTCTACGGATTCCTTGTGCACAATATATATAGATGCAAAGCAGTACAATCACGTAAAGATGCATGTTGATCATTGCGGACTCTCGCCAACGCATATGTGTAGACAACAATGACCATCTCGGCCATAACCTAAATATTTGTTGCATTGTTGGATTCTGCAAGCGCCTCCGTGTAGAGCATAGTTGTTCGTATTCCACATGCAGTGTCCTATATCTTCCACACTCCAAGTTTTCTCTTTTGAAATGTGGATTACAACAATTTCTTATCAATTCTTGTCCCTTCAACCCATCCAGAAGGGTTGACGATCAAGACATTAGTAGTCATAAGTTTCCACAGTGGGTGACTGTCTGAAATGAGACCCTTTGTTAGTCCATCTGCAACATTCTCTTCTCCAGGAATCCATGCAAGGTACCTGAGCTCTCCTTTTTGGTGACTTTCCTTCAAGGCAGACACATCGATCTGAAGTCTTTTCTCCGGTGTAGGGCCGTTTTTAGCCACCACGTTGAACACAGTACGAGAATCCACATAGGCGTCAATTCCAATTTCACGACCAAGGATCTCTTCTAGCATATGCTTGGCAACGTAGGCTTGGTCAAATCCGTACACAAGAGCGTGCACTTCTGCCGCCATCACAGATCGTGCGACTCGTTTGCATTTGCTGCTTCCGTAGTGGATTATATTTGCACGATTGCTCCCGTCTGTTAGCACAAGTACAAAGCCAAGCTGCGACTTCATCTTGTCCGAATTGGCAAACGACGCATCCGTAAAGAGTGCTAGTCGCATGCTGTCCTTGTCCAGAGGGACGTACGTTAGTCCCGTGTCAGCAGTGTCATGACATCGTCTAATGACATTGTTCATCTTGTGAAAGTGGACGGCGTGCGGATCGTTCACAGAACTTGCCAACAGCTGCACGGCGGAAGAAATATCAGGCCTAGTGCAGCATCCGACATACTGGGCTTGAGCACGGACGCTGACAAAGTCAGATTGCGTTCGAGCGAGCTGTAGGGATCGAAGTTTCTTGCTTTGATCGATGGCCATTTGTCCTCCAGGCCGCTTGGTGATGTTTATTCCATTGAATGAACGTGTAAAGCCTTCTTGAATCCTCGTTCTCGGCTTGGACTGGAACGTCTTCGAATGATGCTCCTCGTCGTTTAGAAATTTTTCCGTACCGTGACCAAATGAATCGTCTACTTGGAGTATAGTCACACCTTCTACCTCGTCTCCGGATCTTCGGAAAAGCACACAAGTATCTGCAAGAGGAGGTGTCATCCCCAGTTTCTCTCGGTAGTGCGTATGATAGGTCAGAAACCAATGTAATCCACTTTCGGGGATACCATATAGCGGTTTCAAGACGCGAAGCGCTTTCCCTGGCGCAAGCTGCATCTCTAGCGGCGGACGCACGTAGACGTTGCGTTCAATCAACGACTCACATTGAATATAAGCCTGAGAAATATCGCGCACGTAGGGAGTGTGTTCTGGAAATATCGCACAGAGAGCAATCGCAATTCGTTGTCCCATACGACTGACAGTTGGAGACTTCGTTGCGATATCCAATGCACCACGATCCATGTAGTTCTGGGCAACTAACCTTGACTTCTTCAATTCCTTTTCATCCACAGACTTCACCAAATCTACCCATTTTGATCCGTATATCCTTGTTTCCATTGGAATCTGATCGGTATCGACAATGGCAAATGTTCCACGGTTCTTCAAACCCATTAGTTCCTTCCTTCGAGCTTCACAAAATTCGTTCGCTGCGTCATAAATTGATGATTGTTCAGTTACACACCCGAGGGCAACAGCAGGTTTCGAAGCTGGCTTCACCACGCTTGATCGAAAGATGCGGCGTCCATGAGGAAGTTGAACTACCACTGTCTCCCCATCGATCTGGATAAACTCAAATGGTCCTTCCCATTTCTTAGATGTATCTCTGAAGACGTAGATGGGAGATCCAGCAGGTAGCTGAGCCAGTTCTTCGCTATGTTCCTTTCCCTTCGGGCCAGCATATTGCTTCAGTCCAAATGCAACCGTCCGTTTTGCTTGCTCCTGATGTACAGCGTCCATTGCTGCGTCAATGGCCTTGCCACGTTGTAGCTGTGTTTCGGCTGGTGTTTTCCTTGCAGGACGTGGTATGGCACCAAAGACGAGTAACGTAGGGCAGAGGCCTTCAGGTCCCATCGTGTCGTTGACTGATTTAACTGCCATTTGTAGACAATCAGTGTCAGAGTCACTGCGAGGGAGTGAGGCACGAATTTTCAGGTATGCGGTTCGAAGTGGCCCATGATACCTTTCCACATGTGACATGGTAGCAGGGGATTCGATTGGAGCTGGGAGGACAGTAATACCATCTGCTTCGGACAGTTCGAGAAACTCTTAGGAGACAAAGTTGCTTCCTTGGTCGATACGCAAGAAGTCTGGTGGTCCAAGATAAACGCGAGACCAGCAACGAATGAACGTCTTCCAAACTTCAGATGATGTCATTCGCCTCAAGAATAGGGCTGCATTAAAATGCGTTGCTTCATCAACAACGTGCAATAAAGGTTTCTGGTTAATGTACATGACATCCACTGCTACAATATGGTTGAAAGTGCGATCCTCAGTACCAACAGTCAGCTTGAATCTTCTGGGCTTGGACGCGTTCACGGCGCACGATACGCAAGCTTTTGTTAGCTCTTCAATCGCGTTTCGTACTTCAGGCTTCATCTCGTGAGGACGAGCTCGCTTCAATACGTTCGAAAGTGCTTGCACACTCGGGTGACCAAATGCGCGATAGAGTTTTCGCAGCTCGGTTTCGGTATAAAGGGAATATGAAAGGTCACCACGATCCCAGTTGTGTATGAGAAAGTAGTCTCGAAATGTCAGAGGCTGGCTCAAATGCTTGTACATCACCTCTTGTTTCTGTAAACTGATCTCAAGACCATTGTCAATCATGTCCTTAATACTAAGTAGACTTGGAACATGGTCCTGGACAATCTGAAACGTGACATCAATTACCAGGTTGAGATCCTTGAACGGAACTGGGATGACAGCCGTTCCAACTGGTTCACTACTTCCACCAATACCCTTCAGACGTCTTCCATTGGTACGGTTGATGTTACAAGGAACTCCGAATTGTTCACAGTATGCCTTGTACTGAGAATAAGACATTACTGAACATCTGTTGGCGCACGTGTCTATGTGAAGTCCACGAAAAGTCTGTGACTCCCCTTGCTTCAGATCAAGTTCCATTGCGTGCGTAGCGGCAGCCAGGTCTTTTTCAAATCCTGTACCATGAACAAAAGCCGCATTGGCGAGGTAGATCTCATTTGATTCATGCAAAGACATGTCATCCTCTACAATGTATGCTGCGTCATCATCGGAAGATTCTTCTGCTTGTGAGTCCTCGCTGTCACTAGAATAGACGACATTGACATCGTCTGCAGTATTCTCCTTGGTAGTCAGGTCTTCGGCAATGCATGAAAGATCTTCGACAGAGAGGTACGCGGATGGGCTTTGAGTTCTGATTCTCTCGATTGCTTGCTTGACCTCTTGTGGAGAGTGACGGGTGCGTGCTAAATGGTTCTCCCCGCAGACGTAGCATCCTTTCTTTCCCGAAAACCATTTCGACGATATTCTTCTGTTCCGACGATCGTACTTCTTCTTTCTGCCGTAGTTCCTGAAGTTCTTCCTGGCTTCTCCACCATACCTGTTCCCGAGACTGTAGAGGGCGCTTTCCTGAGGACTAGATGAATTATCATGTGAGACCATGAATGCTTCTGCCGATCTCGGCTCACTGGAAAGGAAAGTCGCAATCCTACTTCGAGCCTCCTGAGATGTGGAAGGTACTCGTTCTCTAAGTGATTGGGCTATTTGAGCTGTATCAGCAGATATAACCAGTTGATCTCTTAGAAAATTGTCCGTCCTGTACGCTGGATCGAGCTGGTTCTGCAGTTGGGACAGTTTGTGACAGAATGATCTGAACACATCAAGTTCACTTCTCCCAGGATTCTCACGCATTGCTTGAGATAATCGCATTGATTGCCAAAGGATGAGTGTGCGATTTCTTTGTTCGGCGTTGACGTAATTGTCCACTAGTTTCTGAAGAATGGTCTCGTAGGAGTCTCCGACGCGGTACATTTTCATGTAGAATGAAAGCGCATCGTCACAAAGAATTGCAGGAAGTGCCTCGGCTCTTTCCTCGTCAGAAAGTCGACACAATCTTGCCATAGAGTCATAAAAATCCATTGCCTCTTGAAAGTCTTCATCAAAACCTCCACCGTAAGAACAGCGTCCTTCACATGCCTTTAACATACTAGTAAATCCTTTGGGCTGTCCAAATTTGCTATGTTCTGATGGATAGTTTGAATGAGCTCCTTGCTTCGTGGCCTGCAAAGAGTTGGCGACAACATTTGGGAGGACAGTCTGCAAATCTTTCCGAGTAGGGTTCACCAGTGCAGCATCGGCAGCGCCGTCCAAAGGGTTCTCTCTCCTGTGTTCATCTTCATTATTTCCAACTCCAGATCGTCCACGGTCCTGTCCTGCGACAGATACAATTCCTTGTACATGATCGGGTGGTGTCGAATTAGCTCGGCTGTGCTGAGAGTTGCGCTCATCAACTCCGGGCTCGTGAGCGACAACGTCTGCAGGAGGCTGGTTGGTTGCTGGTTCAGGGTCTATTGGCATTTGGATGAAGTTTCTCTGTTCCAAACAGTCAATTAATGCCCGAGCACGGCGATATCCCTGTTGACGTCGAACCCATACTCCTCTCTCAGTCAGAAAATTGACCCAACGAACAGCAGTGGCCTTCGACATATATCCAAGTGATTCCGGTCTAAAACTAGAGGTGAACTCGAACCAAAGTATCTCATTACGTATACCAGTGTCTCTGAAGGCTTCCATCATTTCCTTAGAATACTGCTCTAAGTTCTGTTTATATTCCGTCATAACATCCTCAGGAGCGTTTGGAGGCGGTGGATCAGGATCGCCGATTTGATCGTACAGTACTTGGTTGAAAGTTCGAAGAGCTTCAGGGCTAAGACCATACACATGTTCTCCTTCTGGTACCTCTTCCGTTATTCCGGCCTCGTTCTGTGTTCCTTCGGGTTCAGTCATTATTCACTGAGTAACTGTTACAAATGTGGTCGACCGAAACAGTTATAACTGTCGAGACTCAGTGTGAAGATCCTACCAAACTGATAACAGTGCAGTAGGTTCCAGTGTAGCACTTACTCTGGCTGACGGACCTCTATTGGTCTGTGCAACCCAAGTTCGAGCTCTCGCAGATAGAGTCGTTACCCGGCTGCCTGTTGAGCTGCGTAGCGATCGATCTACCGATTCCACAAGCGGCAATTGCCTGCAGTTGAAAGTTGCGTATAGCGGCTTTCGGGGGTTTTAGTTTTGATGCAAGTTGTGTTGATTTATTCTGTTGTTGTTTTTCTATCTAAGTTCTACGGATTCCTTGTGCACAATATATATAGATGCAAAGCAGTACAATCACGTAAAGATGCATGTTGATCATTGCGGACTCTCGCCAACGCATATGTGTAGACAACAATGACCATCTCGGCCATAACCTAAATATTTGTTGCATTGTTGGATTCTGCAAGCGCCTCCGTGTAGAGCATAGTTATTCGTATTCCACATGCAGTGTCCTATATCTTCCACATGTACTTCATGCATTTGACTGTTTCGGCAGGAATGTTCTCCCCAGCTCTTTTCAGAGTACCGTCAACATCACTAATCACGGCGTAGCCATTTTCGAATATTTCGTTAGCCAGCTGCTGAGGAGTTACTTCTTGGGCTCTAACTTCTGAGTTATACATGTTTTGAAAGCTTTCGAAGGGTTCGTTTTGCAAATGGGTGTGGGTATACGAATGAGAAGGATGTGATTGATGGTCACAAGGTGTTTCGTAGTATAAAAAGAGTCTAAGAACGACCATATACGGGTATTGTAGTACTGTTTTAAAACGTTACTAGGAGGAGAAGTTTTTGCATCGATTTGAAGTAAAGAAAGGATGATTTAGTCATAAATTATATGTACGGGTTCAAGTGGGTAAAGAAAACTGTAAATATCTTTAACATGAGCTTAGAAATCAAGAAGAGTAAAACAACCTCCATTACGGGTTGAAACCCATAAAAGGTTTACCTTACTTTATACGGGTGCCCCAAGTAATGCAAACGCTTAGTTCTTCAGAAATATCACAATTTTTGTACTTGTTTCGTTACTAGTATCGTGCACTTTAATGATATGGAATGACCATTTTCTATCTAGCAAAATCTTAGCGAAGTATTAGTGATAAGGGATGTAGGATTTAAAGGGGCATATTTGAACCACAGAAGGACGAACAATATAAGTAATGTAATAGGAACAGGTCATTTCGATAAAGTAACTTTTATGTTTAACTATCTCTAAAAGGTTTACAACACCGAAAAGTCATGTGTTCTAACCTCAAAGCTGGGGGAATGGGGAGGGGGATAACTTTTCCTTAACAATGTTGACGTAGTTTGTATGAAAAGGAGCGGGGTCACCGCCTACAATGTTTCTTTCTTGGCGGGAAAAGTCGTAGAAGTACGCGTTCCTAAACTGAAAGTCGGAGAAAGAAGTAGGGAAGCCAACGAGAGTTTTCCCATATGCAAGAAGTCGCCCAACGGTCTCTTCCAGGTTGAAAGTAGTACCTGTCTTAAGCAAAACTATCTTCAACAGCTCTTTCATTATTGTGAGCACAACCGTACTGCACTCCGTAGCGACTACGTCCATAGGAATGAAACCTCTTGAGGCCCCGACGATGTTGAACGCTGATAGCCACACGAGCTTCTCATAATAGCTTACGAGAAATGTGTCTTCGTCGACAACCCCGCAAGTGAGACCCATAGACCTAAACCTGTCTGCAACGTTGGAGGCCCACTTTCCTGTTGCGACAGTGAGACCATCCGGACTTTGAGGAGTGACACCATCCTGCGGAGCTGCGTTTCTTGAGGGGACACCAACGTATAGGACAACTTTTGAACATTTGTCCACACCGAGCTTCGAAAGCAATGGTATGATGTCTCCATTCTGGAAGAAAACGAGATTCTCTCTGAGCGAATAAGGGCAAGCCTGAATTACGGTCTCCAGGGTGTTCGTTCTTCCACAAACTAGTATCGGTACATCAGAAAGATGAGAGGTAGCAGCCATGCTGCAGAATTCGTGTGCGGAAATGACCGTATCTTCTTCGTTCGCCAGCATGGTACCTATACGCCCCCTTCCAACAATAACGGCCCGAGTCCTTCGGGCGGGAGATGAGACCTGAGGGACGTCAGAGTATCTGGGACTCGGAGGCGGAGTGGGAGGCATGTCGGACTGGGAGTTCATTGCAAGTGTTCGAATGTTTTTGTGTGACGATAGAAATGGAAGATGGGGCGGAGAACTGCTGGGGTAAAGAGTGATACTTAAGTAAAAACGGTTGGGAAGCGCAGAACGGTAACATGGTTTACTTTGTGAAAGTCAGCGAAATGTATGATATGTGATTGTACTGAATGAATGATAGGGCTTGTATGAGACGACAAGCCACAAAGTGTGATGATGTTTTATGAAAGGTAGGTGGAAGAGTAGAAAGTGTGCAATGAATGAAACTGATTTCGAACCTGAGTTGTAAAGTAGTTGTAAAGTACGAGTTACGGGGAGCTTGAATACAGGATGAAAGGAGCCATTTTGGCTTCATAAATGACGTGAACGGGTTCTATAGCTTCACTTGGATTGCCATAATTAAAAGGATGGAGTTGGATTGCGCCCGAATACGTCTATAAAGGTCGTAGAAGCACTTATGAACGAAGGAGTTGTAGACATGTTATTGTTGATGACGGTGGAGCCAGGGTTTGGAGGACAGGCGTTTATGGAGGGTGTTCTTGACAAGGTGCGACATGCAAGGGAGTTGTACCCAAGAATAGGGATACAGGTGGATGGGGGTATTGGACTGAGTACTGTGAAAGGAGTAGTGAAGGCCGGTGCAAACATTTCAGTTGCAGGATCTGCCATCTTTGGCTCGAGTAACCCAGCTCATGTCATAGCTGGTTTTCGAAAGGTTGGTTAGAGATAGTAGCATAAATTTATTGTTTATTACATTGTTACTTTTACGTGTTATCACGACTATATTCTCCGTCTCCATTGGAGATGTATTTCTCTTGTATCACAACCGGGAAAGGATGTGAGAGAACATCAATATATCCCCAGTGGACGCTGAGAGGGAGGATGAACTACTCTACGTGCTACTATCGTTACCCACCCGGTGTCGAGTGGTGACATATTCTTTTTTTGTCACAACCCACAAAGGATGTGACGGAAGAAGAACATGCCCCCAGTCGAGACAGAGGGTGAGCAACTCTAAGTACAATCACTAGTCCCTAGCTTGCCTCCACTGGCAATATCTTCCTGTTTTGCTATAACCATCGAGTGGGGTTATGGTGGAAGAGAAAAATATCGCCGGTCGAGGCGAGGTGGGTGGGGATTATGTGAGCGCGAAAGAGGAGACAGAGAGGTGGCGCTCAAATAGTGGAAGGTGCGAAGGTGTACAGTAGATGTTTTGGCGGGAAATGGGATGAGAGAAACAGGGACAATCATGGTGCTGGATATAGCCCGTGTGGTTGGACAGTGGGGGTGGACAGCACAGTTTAGCTCGATTGCACTGTATCGCAGCGGAAACTTCGATCCAACTACTACTTCTTTTTCTGAAGATGTCGAACGGATACGTGAAGGATGAGGAGCTGTTGGCGCTGTTGGAGGGGGTGGAGGTACCGCAGACGCCGTCACCAAAGCGGGAAGAGGACGTGATTACGGCGGCTGGTCGCATGTCGCAGAAGAAGGAAGTGGCTGATGAAGGAAAGAAGTGTGAGGCGAGGAGAGGGGATGGTGATGAGGTGGAGAAGGGGGTAGAATTGGAGGTGGAGGGGGTCGCAATGGAGAGAAGGGGTGCGGTGCATCTGAGTCAGTTAGAGGTTGGAGACCAGATAGAGAGTGGGGGCGGAGAGGGTGACAGGGAGATGCGGTTTGTGGGGGAGATGAAGGCGAGGGTGGGGATGTTGGGGTTGGTGATGAAGGAGCAACTGGACGATGGAATTGTGGAGATTGTAACGGAAATGGGCGGTGTGGTGCTGAGTGGGGGTGGTAGTGGTGTTTCGGTTGAGGCGATTTCGAGCCTGCGGAATTCGTTGTGGGTATTGGGAGTGGAGATGAGAAATCATGTGTATGGGATAGTGGAGTGTGCGGGAAGGGAGGTTGGAGAGTTGCGGGAAGAGAATAGGGTTCTGAACGAGAGGTTGGACGTGCTGGAGAAGGAGGTGAAGGAGCTGTGCAAGAGGCAAAGATTGGTGGAAGAGGAGACATTGAAAGGAGGTGTGGAGGGAAAGACGGAGAAGGGAAGTGTGGGAAGGGTGGCGGTGCAGAAGGGGTCTCCTGTGACACCGAAGACAAAGGGTGGTGGGGTTGGGGATGGGAAGAGCCGTCTGAAGAAGAGGCGTAAGGAGATGAAGAAGGTGGAGGAGGAGGTGCCGCGGGAGGGAGTGGGAGCTCCGGTGGTGACTGGGTTTAGGAGTGCGGCGGAGGTAGCGCGGACTGCGAAGGGGATTCTGAGGGGACAGGAGGAGAGAAGGATGGGAGGGATTTGAAGCCGTTTTGGGGCGAGGCGGGTATACGAGAAGGGGGAGAGTTGTCCACCTGACTTCTACAAAATGAACGCGTGATGGGCGAGAAATGGGTAAATAGCGAAAGTGGTGTGGACTGGGAAGAAGTGATGGGATGATTGAGGTGGGATGAGTTGCGATTGGCATTGCAACATGGGAGAAAATGGAAACGCAAACTAGCACGAGTGCAGTTTTGAGAGAGGGTCGCGGAAAAGAGTGAATGGGGTGGTGCGGCGAAGTAGAACCTCTACAAAAACTAGGGGACCCAAGAACTAAACTGCGCGAGATGGAATTTAATATTCCAAAATTTCTTGATTTTTTGAGTGCCCGCCTCTGCTACCCCCTCGCGCGCCCCAAATAGCCCCAAAACTAGCTTAGTTTCCAAAGCGAACAGACTATATTCCACTTTGCAGAACACAGACGTACCGGTTCCAATAAGGGGCACCGCAGCGAGGTGGTAGAAAGTTCTCTAGTTCTTGGGTACGCAGAGGCATGATTTGGAAACTTGGGGAGCCAAAACTTTGTACGCGAGAAGCTGATTAGAATCTCTATTGGCTGCATGAATTTGAATGAGATTCGTCTACGCAAACATAACTTCTTGGCAGCGTACATTTAAGGGGTACCCAAACCGGTAGCCCTTAAACTTTTTGAGGGTTAGCAAGAGCTGTCATCGTACATATTTAGTGATTACAGGGTCTTTGAATTGTTAAAATGTAAGGCTCTCTGTCATATGTGCCGTCATCGTAGTACTGGGCTTTAGCAGGGCTTTGACAGTACATATTTGTGTATATAAGTAATCTTGTTCGAGCAGCACTTTAATAAAGGAGACAACTATCTGCCGTCTTCTCTACAACCAACCGAACAGTGGTTTCATCGCCCTGGAAACGCTCCCAGAGGTGATAACGTCTTCTGTCATGACCGATGAGAATAGTGTCAAGCGTATTTTACCCTTTCACGCCAAGCGCGGAAAAAAATTTGTATTGTGGCAAATGCGATTTAAAGCGCTCCTCAAGTCCAAGGAAATGCTTTGCGTCGTAAGAGAAGATCGAATTGGAAACCGAAAATAAGAACAACTGGATTCTGCTGACGACGTGAAGATATCAAAAGCTCGCATGCTGCTTTTGCAAGACTTTGGGGACAAGCGACTGCATATTATTTTTTCTGATCGACTGAACCCCTTCAGAATGTAAAACAACCTAAGATAACGCTACATAACAGTCAACGCAGCAAGCCGAGTTCAGTTCCAGTCTGAGCTATACCAGAAATCGTACTCAGAAGATGTCACCAAATCTGAATACATCGATGGTATTGAATCCCTCTTTGGCCGATTGGAGGCTATGGGGAGTCCAGTGGAGGACTCCATGCAAATTTTATTACCCTTTGCCAGCTTTTAAATTTCTTCGGACACTCCTTACGGGCCGGTTATCAGTGCACTTCAAACCCTAAACGAGGCTGAACTCCCTTGGGATATGTTCACAACAAGCCTCCTTCAAGAGTACAAGACAAGATAGGGAACTTGAACCTCTGAGGTGACATCGAATGGAGAGAAAGCGTTGAAGGGGAAAGCTGCGACGAAGTGCTTCTACTGTGGGAAAGTAGAGCACTTCAAGCGAGACTGTCGGAAGCAAAAGAATGATGTGCGACAGCGTGAGGATCGTTCTGGAGGCTATGCGCTAGTGACGCGTAGCCAGGACATGATGTCTACATTCATAGTGGATTCCGGTGCAACTAACCACATGATTTGTGATGCTGTATTTGCTGGTGGGTTCCAATTGGGGACGCCTAGGACTGTTTCCCTTGGAGATAGAAGGTTTTTTGCCTCAAACAAAGTTAGGAACCTAGAGCTTAGTACGTCTGAGCGACATGCTGCTCATGCCCGTCTACCACTCTGTGGAGCACTTTATGTTCTGGAACTGGATTCTAACTTATTGTCTTGCAGGGCACTGGCTCGAATGGGTTTTCGAACAGTGTTTGAGCGTTCAGGATGCACGATCTCTAACGAACAAGCCACTGTCCCTGTAGAGCGCACCCTTCTCAGGGATACCGTTTCGGTAGTGGCAATCATAACTTAATAAGATGCCTTTCGACGGGGAACTGGAGGTTATGAGTAGCACGATGACGTGGATCCGGAGCCAGAATGTGTACATGTGTACCAATATTTAGTTGTTTGGATGGAGTGAATCCTTTCATAATTTTTAGAAATACCCCGTGGGTTTTGGTCCGACACTGTCAGTACTGCCCGGGATGGGAGGTGCACATGAGGTGCTAGATCAATCTACTATTTAATATTTTTAATAACCCTCTACAGGGCCGCTAATTCTACTACTCAGGTGATGGCTCACCGCCATCACCAACCTAGTAAAGGTAACCCGGTGTGCGGCTCTAACTATTTTGCCTGCGCGACGACTCCAACTCCTCGCGGAGCGAGTTGCCGCAGCACGGTCTAGTTATCCCCCGCCTCCACCCAGGAGAGTGCCCGCAGTGCATACCATCATTGGTCTTGTTTTTCTTTTGTTTTCCTTGTGACTCGTGGAGTGCACATATATCTTTTTACAGACCAGTACTTTCTCTCCGCCCCAGTACTCGGGTTTGTCTTCGTTCTTTCTTTTGTTTTTGCAATTGGTTTGGTTCATTACCGCCTATTTCTATTTGGTTGTTCCACCCTTGGATGTCTACATTTGGCTACAGATACCGTCATTGGTCACCAACGATCTACACTACTGTGTCCGCTTTTTCTGGCGCTTTTTCCCGTTCGGGCATTCTTCCTCAACCCTGTGGTATAGCCTGAAGTCCTCGTGGATTTACACCCACACTGGAGGATACGGGGTGCACTGTCGCTGCACCAACCTGTCTTGAGAGCGGGGATTCGAACTGCCTCGGTAGCTTTTCCCTTCCTGGGAGTGCTCCATAAATTGGTCTCCCGACCTAGAAGCTTAAGAACGGGTTAACCATAGTTGGTGTTAATTGTTGTTGATCGTTTTCGATTGGTTCACTGTTGTCTAGTTTGGATATCTTTGTCGCTTTTGTTGCCATTGTTTGGCCTTGGTTTGTTACTTGTACTGAAGTAATCAATCGGACCACGTTCGGTTGATATGGATGGCCCTTCAGAGGGATCTCGAGAAGGTTCGAAGCGCTCCGCCACTCGCGCGTCGAGGCGGGTGTCGCGGAATCCTACGCAGGAAAAGCCGACATCGGCCCAAGTGAAACAGACCCCGGATGTCCCGGCTACCCAGGCTGGTGGGTTGGCTGTGATATCTACCCAGTTAGGTTCTCTCGTACAGGAGGTTGAAGAGTTGAAGTCCCATGTGCAGGTTCTCCGTATATCGAATACCGATCATCTGCAGGATATTCAGACTCTCCGAGCTCGTGTCGAGGAAGCCCAAGTTAGAGATGTTAGTGCAGAAATACGCACCATGCGTAAAGATATTAATTCCATGTTTGAAGGTTTCGGTGCTCCGACCCTATTCGTATCGAACATCGAAACTCGTTTCGAGACTCTCCAGAGTATGATGGAGTGAGCCCAGAGTCGCATCGATACGCTCGAGGCTACCTTCCGGGCAGATAAAGAGTTCATCGCTGCCCAAGCAAGGGAAGATGCCCGCCCTCGGGTTTTAATCCGTCATTCTTCAAAGAAGTTCCGAAAGGACCGACCGACTACGTATGAAGACCGTTTGGTTCGTTCTGACTCCGACTCGGACAGTTCTACTACTTCGTCATCTGACTCGTCCAATGATGGATATCGTGACCGCCGCGAAAGACCGACACGGTCCAAGGTTAGCTATGCTGCGCACGGCACCATCATGACCCGCGAGAAGGGAAGGAAGCAAAGAGTTCAAGCCCTCTAACATTCTGTTTCGGAAACTGTTATCGTATCGATATTGTCGCTTAGACGATTCGTCACTTGATCGTACTCCCCGTGGGACAGGTCGTGTGAAGGACTGTATCAAGAGGATGGACCTCACGCTGAAGGATCACGCTTTCAGCGGTGAAGACGCAATTTTGGTACTGGATTTCCTCGCCCGTTTCGTATCGGAAGCCGACATACTCATGATGAGTGAAGCCCAAGCTGTCGTGGCACTACCGTACTTCCTTAAAGGAATGGCTGAAGATCAGTTTCGCTCCGTCATGGGAGTTTCCCGTGCCTCGGAGGGAGGGGTAACTTGTTGGCCGGAAGCTGTTCAACACCTTCTGAGGTCATACGCCACTGGTACTGCGATCCAGTCTGCCATCTTGGCTTTACGCGATACCAAACAGAAATCCGGAGAAACGGAAACGCTTTATTAGACTCGCCTCAATAAGGCTTTCCATCGTTGTGGAAATGTGTATTCGCACCATGAGCGATGCGCTTTGTTTTGCGATGGTTCAGATCCTGCCATCAGGACACTTGTGTCCCGGTATCGGGAATCCGACAGGAAGGCAACCTACCTGGAACTGTTTCAGTTCGCCCAGGCAGAGGGAGATGCTTTGCGTGCTCGCCAACACCCGAAACATCGGTCTTCTAGGATACTCCATGCGGGGAACTCACCATCACTCTCGTTAGTCCACCGTTCTACGGAAAATCCAGGTGTGGACAATGTTCATTTGGCTCAAAGCCAGAGCAGACAGTCCTTGCTCAGTACAAAGTTCCCGTCAACCTCAATTTTCTCCGAGGAAGACCCAGCTCTGTACGCGGGAACACAGGTTGTACCACCGAAGGTCCCATACGCCAACAACACCACACGTTTCAGTAGACCCGGTTGGCGGGATAACACTACTCCGCAACATCGGATGGATAACCGTACGGATACCCGTCCACCCTTCGATAAGTCAACGCTTATCTGCCATGTTTGCTACCATCGTGGTCATGTCTTGACCCACTGTCAGTTCAATCTGAAAGATATGTCGAAGATTATCGAAGCTTATGAGTCCCTTAGGGAAGAAGAACGTGCGCGGTTTCCGAATTTGTCTTACTAACAGGTCCGTTCGCTGTTCTTACCGAATACCGTTGCATCGGTCTCCAACCCGGCGCCGGTATCTCAAGGAGCTCAAACCTCTGAGGTCGTACAGTCCTCAGACGGAGGCAAAACCGCTTTGGTGGATTCGCCTTCGAAAAACTAATTTTGGGAGTCTCCCCGAACGGAGGGGCGCCCACAGAGTCGAGGAGTGTGACGCCCGAGGCGTCATCGCCTCGCTCCCCAGTCAAGATCCTTACTAGGAACTCGGCTGATTCCGACGTTAACTCGAGACACTTTGGTGTCCTGCGTCGACCGTGGGCGCGGTACAGAAATCGCCGTATCCCGGATCGGGTTATAGTCATGGCCAAGCTTAACTACAAGGTTTACGCTGACCTTGGCTTGTCTAACCAGTTTGTGGTTCGACAGTTATCTGTTCTAGATACAAGAGCTGGTCCTAACCTTTTGGTTATATCGTTGTTACCTGCCTCGTTACGGCCGTTGATTCGTCAAGGTCTATCGCTGGATATTGCCGATGCAAACAACAATCCGGTACGGACAGAAGGCTTCATTGACCAGATGGTTCGGCTCGGCCAATGCACAGTCTAATTTGAATTTCTCGTATGCGAATCACTAGCTGCTCCCGTTATTCTGGGCTGCGACTTTTGGGACAGGTTCGTCGAAGCGATTCGTCCGCGTTCCAAATGTGTGGAAATGGAAGATGGTTCAACCATACCGATTGTTCGGAAGCCGCCTCGGCAAGCTTTCAAGCGTCAAGTTCCTCTCCCTGCCGCACAGGATAATCCAAACATGGATAGAAGTTATACTAGTTGACGGTGCGCCCGTTCAATTTTGATTCCGGCGGAATCCCAAACTTGGGTCACTGTGAGCTCGGACCAACATGGTTTACGTGTCGTGCAACCGATACATTCATTGTATGATTCTCGCTGTCTTGCTCTCGCTAATGAAGTTGTTCATATTGAACCTCAGAAGCCTTTTAAGATTTTGATAGCCAATTTGGGGCCTAAACCTCAATGATTAACCAAACACCAGGTTATTGGTTCAGTAATGCCGCATCCGGCCGCTGTAATACCTACAAAGGTTACCCTCGCGGACGTTCTCGGCGTACAACACCCTGAGAAGGGGGAAGAGGAGATAATTGCAACCGTTTTGGATGTCGGTACGCCGAACGCATCATTAGAGCCTGAGGCAAAGGCTAGTCCCCCTGGACAAGAACAGAAGGATCCTGTTAAGGAATTGGAAGAATTGAATCTGGAACATGTACCAGATACTCATCGTGAGAAATTACGTGATATGTTGAGGGCGTTTACCCAGATGTGGGATGGTTCCCTAGGAAAGATCTCGATTACCGAGCACAGAATTGACCTGCTTTCGAACACTCGGCCGATAGCGCAACACCCTTATAGGGCTGTTCCTAAGGCTAGGGAAGAGGAAGAAGCTCAGGTTGAGAAGATGCTTAAGGCTGGAGTCATCGAACGGGCCCAATCCCCGTGCGCATCACCGGTAGTACTCGCTCCTAATAAGGACGGATCGTGGCGATTCTGTATTGATTACCGTCGCCTGAATTCGGTTACAGTTAAGGACGTCTACCCGATTCCACGAATGGACGAATGCAATGACTCACTCGGGAGTGCTCAGGTTTTCACAGCCCTCGACGCGAATTGGGGATATTGGCAAGTTCCTATCCGCAAGGAAGACCGTGACAAAACAGGTTTCGTGTGCCATCAAGGCTTGTATCGTTTCAAACGAATGCCCTTTGGGCTCACAAATGCGCCCGCTACGTTCCAAAGAGCATTGGATATTCTACTGGCTCCATACAAGTGGAAGACCTGTTTGGTATACCTTGATGACATCATCATCTTTTCCAACAACATGGACGATCATTTGTCTCATGTGCCAGAAATCATGCGTGTTCTCCGTGATGCCTGAATAACTCTGACGTTAAAGAAATGCGAGTTTTTCACCGATTCGGTTCAGTATCTTGGACATACGATCCGTTCTGGAAAGCTTTCGATTGACGAAGTTCGTGTGAAGTCCTTGAAGGAAGCTAAGCATCCGACGAATCAAACGGAACTCCGTTCTTTTCTTGGACTTTGTAACGTGTATCGTAGATTAGTTCCGAATTTTGCCGAGATCTCGGCTCCCCTTAACGAGCTTTTGAAGAAAGGCAGGCCAGTTGAGCTGGAACCCTTCAGGGAAGCGGAAGCTTCCGCATTTCAGTCCCTTGTGGACGCTGTAACGTCACCACCAGTTTTGGCTTTACCAACTCCTTGGTTTACCATATTCGGTTGACACAGAAGCTAGTGCCTACCAAGTTGGTTGCGCTTTGTTCCAAACCTTGGAAGACGGAACTCGTAGACCGATTGGCTATTTGTCAAGGACACTGATTGTTCATGAGAAGAACTAATCAGTATCTGAGAAAGAATGTTTAGCCGTCGTCTGGGCATTGAACATACTGCGACCCTACTTAATGGGTACTCATTTCGTGGTGCATGCCGAACATTCGGCTCTCCGTTGGCTCTTCGGAATATCGGAACCCTCTGGCAGGTTAATGCGCTGGCGTCTCCGTTTAGCGGAATTCGATTTCGAACTTCACTACAAGAAAAGTTCTCTGAACTGCCAAGCAGATGACCTTTCTCGTCTAGGGACTAACGCTTATACGTCCGCCACGGAAGACTTGGAGATACCGTGTTTTATGGTTATGACCAAGGATGGTTTGATCGAGACGATAGACGACGAAATGTGTGACGATTTATTCGTTACCGAATCCACGGAACTCCCGTCGGGTTCTTTTGCGCATATTATCACTGAGGAGATGATCAGAGAGCAGATGTCCGATCCATTCTATACGCAGATACGCTCTCGCCTCAATGGAGGTTTTCAGATTCCGTTCGCTATGAATGACCAAGGTTATTTGGTTCGTTCCGTTAATAAGGAACATCCACAGATTGTGGTACCTCATACTCTACAACAGAGAGTGTTACATTTGTCACATTATGTGAAACTGGGTGCTCATCCTGGTGAAAGGAAGTTGTATTTGACTCTACGCAGAGATTTCTATTGGCCCGAAATGGCGATAGACTGCTACGCAGTTCATCGTGGTTGTACGGAATGCTCAAAAAACAATGTCCGTCTCCGGAAATACTCGAAGAAGCTCACGCTTTTTCCTGCAAGGGCTCCGCTGGAGTTCGTAGCGATTGACATTCTTGGACCGCTACTCCGTACTTCTCGTGGTCATCGTCTTCTTCTGGTTATTACCGACTGGTTTTCCAAATTGGTTCGTACAGTTCCTTTAAGGACAATCACTGCAACGACGATAGCGCAAGCGTTCGTCCAGCATTGGATTTTTGTCTACGGCCCACCTGTTCAGGTTCTATCCGACAATGGAGGACAATTCGCTTCGAAATTCTTTCAAGACGTCTGCCGTATCCTTGATGTCAGGAATCTGTTTAGCACTACTTATCATCCCCAAGGGAACGTTCAAGTTGAACGGTTCAACCGTACGATGCTTAATGCATTACGATCCTACGTATCGGATCACCATAAGAATTGGGACTTATTCACAGACGCTATTACGTATGCATACAGTACACAGGTTCACCGCGTCACCGGTTTATCTCCGTTTGAGCTCTTACTATCGAGGATACCGCCTCCGGTCGCTATCGAGTCTCAACCCAAGTTGGGCACGTTCCCTTCACACCAGTCATATCGGGATACCTGGAAGGCTTGGTTAGAAAAGATAGTTCCGGTCGCTCGGAAAGCTATGTCTAAAGCACAAGCTGCCTACAAGGCTAACTTTGACAAGCAAATTCGTACACCGTTACCCTCGGTTCTTAATCCTGGCGACCTTGTTTTTGTCCGTAAAGAATAATACAATCCTGAAAAGGAACCAAAGCACGAACTCTCTCCTATTTCTGAGGGACCTTATAAGGTAATTTCCACCGCAACGGGCACTGTCGTACTGGATATCAATGGCCTTCATGAACGGCTCTGACGCGATCGCGTCACTGTTGCTCCCAATCCTACTGTGGAAACTATCACGCTACCTCCACAGGGTAATTCAAGTGAAACTGAAGCTACCTCGCCGCCACGGCCCGCTACAGTTCCGCATCCGGATCGAGGCTTAACTGATTTGCCGCAGGAGTCTGCTAATTCTTCATCTACTCTATTAGAGAATCCTGTGGATCCACCCGCCCGTGTAACCCCACCACCCGAGATTGTTACCGCATCGGTATCTCAGACTGAGAAGGGGGAAGAGACGCATGACGTTGTTTCGTCCTCGCTACCGAGCCCCGCATCTCGCGGCGATGAGTTGCCGCAGCGTGGAAATCCTCAGAACCAATTGGTCACTTCCGTTAGGAATCGTTCGTCGACCACGAAGACTGTGTCCGCAGACCCTGGCTTGTCGCTTACCGCGATGACTTCACCAAAGTCTACCTTGTTCAGGTTGTGCATAATGCTACGGAGCAAACCCTCGTGGGAGACTCAGCACACGCACAGAGCACATGTCCTCTCGATCACTACGCTCCAGCGTCAGGAATTGCGACACGGCGTTTTATCCCGCTTGAGCGACGATTACAGTACCTAACAAAGGGTTTTCAACCGACTATTGTTGAACAGTCTTGTTCGTTTGGAAAAAGCGCATTGCGCAATGGAAAACGGCCAATTTTGGCATGTTTTAATGCATTACGGTGCCGCCGTTAGCCACCCCAACGAGCGGCGTGGCACAAGGACACTTGGTGTGTTGCCCAAGCATTGGATTTCGTTTGCACACCCCCACGTGTCAGAAATCATGTCCGATGAGGATTGAGTGCACTACCAATGAAAATGGGTTGCACAATTCCACGTGGAAAAATAGACCAACCAATCAGATAGTGTTGCACAGCAGGAATGTTTGGAAGTGCACATGGCCACTTGGCAGTTGTTCCCCCAATAGTAATCAGTTGCACAGAGCCACGTGTCTGGTGTTCCAACCACTGGAATTGCTTTGCACTTGCAGACAGCACGGCGCGCAACCGCCGAGCTCCACCGTCAGAACAGTCAACTCCCGTGATATCGACAGGAATACTCGTGTTCGAAATGCGATAGCTTCGCACTACGTTGTCTAATTCGTATGAAATTTAGCCTGTGACGATCAGTTCGTCGCCTTCTTTCAAGGAATACATCGTTTGGCTAATTTGCACTTGTGGTTACCATACAACACGACGGTTGACTCGACACATCGATGCTTAATTGTGGAACCACTGCTAGTTTTTGAAGGAGTCAATACACCATCAGGGCTGGACTATTATACCCGCATCATCTTGGGAACTCCGTCAGGAGACAGCATGGTGAATTCAACGACCGACCAAGCGGTGTATCGAAGTGAGTACGTTGTGGAGAAACTCGTGAATCATGAACAAGCCCCAAATAGAAAGTGGCTTTATCGCGTGCGATGGTATGGATTTCCGTCATCGGAAGACACCCACGAACCTGTGAGACACCTGCCTAGGTCTTTCATTGTTCGCTATCACCGACGCACCGGTACACCGCTACCGCCCAACATCGGCGAAGCCCAAACTGGGTGACGCTACCGTAGCGATGACGCGCGTAGCCCGCGAAAGGAACTCTAGTTGCTCGACAAGGAGAGGAAGGAAAACTTAAACTAACTAGTTCCTCTATGAAGAGAAGAAGAAGATGAACTTGCGAATGAAGTTGAAGGATAGTTACCATGGAATGGTTTACCAATTACTGTCATGAAGATTACCGACAAACGGTTGAATAGAAGATTTACCGATAACGGTCATTATGAAGATTCAAGGAAGAAGAAGAAGATGATCTATGAAGAATAAGCAGAGAGGACTTATCAGAAGTTTACCACTAGTTGTTGGTTTGTTTATTTCGTTTACCTATCATTCAGGTCATGTAGTGGATCAACGCCAAGCGTTCCCGAGCATCCCACAAAGGAAGTTCTCCATGATTGGAAGTACTGCGCCGCGAATGCGCGTAATTCTTCCGTCGTGGAAACGTTCCCAGGAATGTTCACACCCATTGAGGTCAGGAACTGGCGGATGGTAACCGCTCCTGGTCAGCCATCACGGGATTTCCCATAGCTGGGTTATAACCAAAGTCCGCACCCGGAGCGCCCATTCCACCATCTTGGTCAACGCCCACTTCGTCGTGGTCCATCATTGGATCGTCGAGGTCGGCCGGCAGTGCGAACTCGTCAGCATCGACATAGCGTCTCTGGTGTCCATGAGGAATGATATGTGGTGCGTCTCGAATGGCCGCAGCCTGAGCAGGCAAACACAGCACGCCTTCGTAGGGATTGTAATAGACGAAATCACGGCTCGGTAACTCCTGCGTCCTGGAGAACGGTCGAAGACCATAGGCTCGCCACCACCACGCTGGTTATAAGGCATGGTGTCCCGATTCACGCTGTCAATGAAATCGACCAAGTATCTGAGTTCTTCCAAGTTGTACTCACCCCCAAGGGAAACTCGCAGGTCGAGCTTACGAAGATTGTTCCGTAGTGCCATCGGAAGATACCAGATTCGGCATTGGTCATGCGCTTCCCATGGGAGGAACACGGCCACACGGGCAATCCATTCGGTAAGGAACACGGACCAGTAACCGCTATGTCGGTTGGCCAAGAGCTTCGAACCTAGGTAGGTCAAGCATGGAGGCAACTCTGGGAGATATCCACGAGGAACTTCCACCATACCCCACCAATCGGGCAGGGCTGGATAACGTCCATGAAGTAATCGCGCTGCGATCGCTCGAGCTTCCACGTTCTGGTAAGGAACCAAGAATCCGAATTCGGAACGAGCCTTGCGCTCATACCGGACGCGGTCATGCAAGTAATCGCCTCGCGGCTTGCTTCGCATATACCGCAACTCGGCGCGAGGCCACGGTCGCTCCCAGCACAACAATTCCTCACGGACAACCGGTCGCGCTAATCCATCAAACTGTTGGATAGTCCACGCGAGGGCAGCCAAGTTGGCACCGCAAGACTCTTCTCCGCGAGTTCGGAAGATGGCAACATCGAACCCGTACTCGGGTGGAATGAGGGTATTACCATGGGTACGGACCAAGCGTTGGTATGCGATTCTCGCCATGTTACTTCTCGCGTCCTCACGAGTCTGACCATGTCTCACACGGAGATGACCAAGAGGTATCGCTACGCGCACGTGCCAATCCCACGACTGGACAACCGCAACTGGAAGGTCACCAGGGAGTACACCATTCTCGGCATACGAGTCCAACAATGCGGCGTCATTTACCGCTACGGTATGGAACCAAGGTGTCCGGGAATACAATCGGGGGTTCCGCAATGGATCACGGTTGATCAGTACGCTACGCGGAATCCAAGTTGGAAGTGCTGGCACGATCGGCATAGGATCGGATGCGCTCCACGCGCCCACGTCCAGGGCTTGACCAAGAGGTACGGTTGGAGGCAGAGGAACCGAACGGAAACCCTTATGAATCTGACCCGTCAGGAGATTTGAAAGCCCCGCACCAGGGGAAGGTCCAGTATTCTGGGAAGATCCCGCTGCGGACGGAGTCTGCTGTCCGGAAGACGGAGGAATCTGTTGGTTAGAATTGCTTTCCGACATCGGAGATTTCGGAGGAGAAACAAGGAAAGGTATAGGTACACTCGAGTTCGAGAAGTCTGGAGAGACTGGCGAGATATCCGAGTGTGGATCTATGGAAGCCGAGAGTTCGGAACCCGCCATCGCGGTCGGATATTTATACTGATTTCCGTCACGGAACTCGTCGTCAACCAGGGTGGTTTCCTATAGAGAAGGGGGATGTGTAGAGCAAACCCTCCTCAGGGTTACCGTTTCGGTAGTGGCAATCATAACTTAATGAGACGCCCCTCGACGGGAAACTGGAGGTTATAAGTAGCACGATGACGTGGATCCGGATCCGTAATGCGCACATGTGTACCAATATTTGGTTGTTTGGATGGAGTGAATCCTTTCATAATTTCTAGAAATACCCCGTGGGTTTTGGTCCGACACTGTCAGTACTGCCCGGGATGGGAGGTGCACATGAGGTGCTAGATTAATCTATTATTTAATCTTTTTAATAACCCTCTACAGGGCCGCTAATTCTACTACTCAGGTGATGGCTCACCGCCATCACCAACCTAGTAAAGGTAACCCGGTGTGCGGCTCTAACTATTTCGCCTGCGCGACGACTCCAACTCCTAGCGGAGCGAGTTGCCGCAGCACGGTCTAGTTATCCCCCGCCTCCACCCAGGAGAGTGCCCGCAGTGCATACCATCATTGGTCTTGTTTTTCTTTTGTTTTCCTTGTGACTCGTGGAGTGCACATATATTTGTTTACCGACCAGTACTTTCTCTCCGCCCCAGTACTTGGGTTTGTCTTCGTTCTTTCTTTTGTTTTTGCCATTGGTTTGGTTCATTACCGCCTATTTCTATTTGGTTGTTCCACCCTTGGATGTCTACATTTGGCTACAGATACCGTCATTGGTCACCAACGATCTACACTACTGTGTCCGCTTTTTCTGGCGCTTTTTCCCGTTCGGGCATTCTTCCTCAACCCTGTGGTATAGCCTGAAGTCCTCGTGGATTTACACCCACACTGGAGGATACGGGGTGCACTGTCGCTGCACCAACCTGTCTTGAGAGCGGGGATTCGAACTGCCTCGGTAGCTTTTCCTTTCCTGGGATTGCTCCACAGTCACTATCTCGGAAGTGTGCCAGGGCTTATACGAACTCCATGGGACTCTTCAAATTTCCACGAACACCCATTCTGCCCCGACAGCAATCATGAACGGTGTTAGAGGCCTAGAATTATGGCATCAACGCTTTGGCCACGGTGACAGGAAGAGGATTCAGACAATGAATACCAATGACGTTGTTTCGGGCTTGGATCTCCACTCAAAACCCGATGTAGGAACGAAGTGCATACCATGCACAGAAGGGAAAATGTCGAAGCTACATCTGCAAGCAAGTTCTTTCGCCGCCCTCGAGATAGAGGAAATCATATATTCCGATATCTGTGGGCCATTGCGGACAATGAGCATGGGAGGGAAGAAGTATTTTATCACGTTTATGGATGGAAGGTCAGGATACAAGAGAGTTGCACTTTTGCGAAATAGTAGTGACACCTTTCGGGCCTTCCAAGAGTTCCATAAGTACTTTGAACGGCGTTACCGATGTGTTATACAATCACTCCACTGTGATAATGGGCCAGAATATGTCGGCATGCACAGGTATTCGAGAGAATTCGGTATCGAATGGACATCCTCCGCGCCATACACGCCACAACAGGATGGAGGGGCAGAAAGGCTAAACAGGACCGTACTAGACATGGTCCGTACCATGCTGAGCCACGCAGGTCTCCCACCCAAGTTTTGGGGTGAGCCCCTGATGACTGCTCTTATGCTTCGAAATCATACTGGAGCTGATAGAAATGGCGGGCGGACGCCAATCGAGGTAGTAACGGGGCATAGACCGTTCATTAGCCACTTGAGGATCTTTGGATGTGAAGTTTGGCTACACTCTCCGAAGAGATCGAAGCTGGAGCCTAAAGCTACAAGAGGAATCCTTATGAGATGTTTACCACACAGGAATTGCAGGGTATACCAGATTGACACTGGGAGAATCATGAAGGCACGACACGTTATCTTTAACGAGTTTAAGTTCCATGGACGTGAACTCTTCCGCCTAGGCACTAGAATTAACCCCCTTGCTGAGGTTGATGGCAGTCAGGATGCCCACAGTAACGGCACAGTTGAAGACACGATAGACGCAGAACCCGCCCCGGATGCTACCTCTCTAGAAGACCCCAATGGTTCCGGACCAGGAACTGAGGTACAACAGAATGCAGTGCAGAACGTGACACACCAGGAGATACATGGTAATGTGGGAGCACAAGGCACTGGATCTCGAGAACTTACTGAGTCTGAACTTGAATTTGTTACGCATTATCCCATCAAAAGATACCTAGAACGTGAGCGAAGAGCCCCAGACCGTTATGGTGCTTCAAGAATTGCCTTAACGCGGATAAAGGAAGGGAAACTTGGTGAGAATGTACCGAGCACTGCGAGCGAAGAACTGAATTCCGAGGACGCAGAACACTGGCGTGCCGCGATTGATGCTGAACTGGAGACTCTACGTGGGCTTGGGACTTGGGAGAAATTGCAGCTTCCCTCTGGAGAGAAGTCCATCCACTCGAAGTTTGTTTTTGTGAAGAAGACACTTGCCGACGAGACGCTCGACAAATTCAAAGCGAGGCTGGTTGCTAAAGGCTGCGAGCAGGGACAGTTCGAGAATCTTTTTGCTCCGGTGATAGACTTCCAGTGTGTCAGGATCGTCCTGGATATTGTCGTGAAGCTTGGGTTTACTGCGCACCAAATGGATGTAAAGTCAGCATTGTTGAATGGCCAACTGGGCCCCGAGGAGCGCATCTACATGATGCTCCCGAAAGGTGTTGACCTTGGCCTGAAGGACGGTGAGGTACTGCGACTCTGGCGTACACTATACGGGTTGAAGAACTCAAACCGCATATGGGCCCAAACGTGGAAGGCTGCCTTTCGCGGTATCGGATACCAATCCATCCGCTCTAATGAATGTGTCTTTGTGAAGACCACGTCCTGGGGCTTAACATTGTTCGCAGTTTATGTCGATGATGTACTCGTAGTCACTAAAGATGAGGAGTCAGTGACCATGGCCAAGAAGGAATTGCAGGGCATTTTTGTGATGACAGACTTGGGAAAGGTGCAATCCTTCCTTGGTGTGCATTTTGAACAAACAGAGAGCGGTATTGTACTCCACCAGGCTGGCTTCACTGAGAGATTGCTGCGTGACACGGGAATGGCCCAGGTAAATCCGGCAAAGACACCTATGGTACCTGTGAAATCCACTCCTGACTTGCAGCCCCTACCGGGTGAAGATCAGACTTTCTTCCGAGAGATCATTGGGTCACTTCTCTACCTATCGTCTCGGACCCGCCCGGATATTTCGATTGCTGTCAATATCTTGAGTCGTAGACTGTTACGCGCGACGTCCCAAGACTTTGTTGCCGTGAAGAGATTACTCCGCTATCTGCGTGGTTCATGCTCGACTGGAGTGCCTTATGCATCGGAACCGAAAGGGCTGGTGCTAACAGCATTTTGTGATAGCGACTGGGCCCGTGACACTGTGGATAGGAAGTCAATCACTGGGTATGCAATTCTTCTCGGTAACAGCCTGGTTACCTGGAGGACTCTGAAGCAGAAAAGCATTGCGTTGTCGACTTCAGAAGCTGAGTTCATATCATTGTCTGACTGCGTTAGGCAAGTGATCTGGATAAGGAGACTACTCGATGAACTTGAATTCGCACAGAAAGAACCGACAGTAATTAACGAGGACAGCTCTGGAGCTATCTACTGGTCTAACGGTCAGAAGAGGGCTAAGTATGTGGATATTCGCTTTCATTACGTTTTGGAGGCGGTCAAGAAGGGAGAGGTTAAGATATCGTATTGCAACACCAGTTCAATGATTGCTGATATCTTGACTAAACCGTTGAAGGAAGCACGGTTTATAGAGTTGAAGAACGCACTTGGTCTCCAGGATTGCTGACAATTCGGGAGGGATGATGGAACTAACGTCAGACCGTGAATTGTCAGAATGGATTGGCAGTTGAACTGAATTGTCAACTTATCGAGAGCTGTCATCGTAGATATTTAGTGATTACAGGCTCTTTGAATTGTTAGAATGTAAGGCTCCCTGTCATATGTGTCTTCATCGTAGTACTGGGTTTTAGCAGGGTTTTGACAGTACATATTTGTGTATATAAGTGCTCTTTCTCGAGCAGCACTTGAGTAAAGGAGGCAACTATCCGCCGTCTTCTCTACAACCCACCGAACAAATCACGTACTTGTAAAACTATAAGCTGTCTAAGTTTACGTAGCATATACATAGAATTGTGAGTCAACTGGAGCCTGCGGGAATGGCAGAAAGTTTCTTAAATAGCTATGCATACGTATTTGACCATTTCGACATATATATGTATACATACTAAAATTCAAGTTGTTCATAAAACACTATGTTAAGTGTGACTGGATTCAGTTCTGCAAGACAAGTAATATTCCCAATAAACGTAAAACGTTTCCAAAGAAACCTATGTTTTCACAAGTATAATAGTACTTTTTATTGAATGGCAAAATTTAAGAACATCTTTGTTTAACATAAACGTTTTCGAGCTAAAAGAAAAATATTAAGTTAAAAACCCCTTCCTTATATCTGTTTGTTATCTCCCTGACAAAAAGCTAATATTGCTAGATGTTCTCACCACTAAGTACGAAGTTGAAAGTAGTGTTCCGTACTATTTCGTTTAGTCGTAAACCACCAAAAAACATATCAGTACAGTCGACAGACAAATCTGTATTTACTCAATCGTTTCCAGCAAGCAAAGTTTTTTCCAAATTTTACGACGAAAATTATCAAACGGCCATCAAAGTTTTATCAGTCATGAACGCAATTTGTATAACGTTTGCTACTGCAAACGAAACGTTACAATGTTTTCCAAGATTCTGCCGAAAACGATGTTCCAAGACAGAAAATTGGTTAAACCGCGAATACAACTTTTCGTGTCGAGCGCGAAATTTCAGATGCATTTCTTTAGCATTTTGTAACAAAGAATTAGGAGTGATACATTGCACGTCTTCGTATCCTTTATCGGTCACTATACACTCATTTGGTAATAACCAGTTGCTTAAGTTTGAACTAAACTTTTTGTTGTCAGAATTTTCACCACAGCTAAACGGTCCATTGATCCATAATATTTCATCTTTGAATAAACTTATTCCTACTTCGTCCCTTACACCAGCAGAATTAATCTTGTGGGAAAACCAATTTTTGCTAAAAGGCTTTGGCTCACAAATAGCAAAATTGACTCCATCGATACTCATGTAGCAATTATGAAACGTAGTAGAGCAAAAACGGTTTTTGAAAGTAATCTTCGGAATGTTAGATATTATTTCTATAAGTATCTCATGCGAACAACGTACCAAATTTAAATTTGCGAAGGGATTTAACAATAGCAAACGACAATTTTCTGAAAGTCTTTTCATCTACTCCACAAATTATTGCATTTGCATGCTCAGTATTATACATTTTCAGGAACATAAGGCCCGACAAAAGATGCTTAATTTCTCCTTCACAGTGAGGATAGTTGTGAATAAGAATCCAAAGATGTACCACCGCTTTGCAAGAAACTCCAAAAATGCTCCTAAATCGTCTACAAGATGTTTTGCTCATAGCCATTACTGAACGTCCCAGAATGGTTGATGCTTCTCGGAGAACCTGTCTTTTCAGCACTTGAAAATTTATGTCCGACATGACAAAGTTACTTTAGGAGATGTTTTGACATCAGGCAGAGCGAGAAGAGATATAAATGGCATTCCTTTCTGCAATGGTTATAAAACATTTCTCACGCAACTTTCACCAATCTACGCCTGTGTCTTCACCGCTTTGTTGGAGCGTCCTCGTTTTAATCAGAAGAGAAGCATTTATTGTACTCATCAACGTACAGATCTTCTTTTCTTGCCACATTGATTAACGTTTCTATGTACTCCGCAAATTCAAAAACGTTTTTGACTGCCATGGTTTTGAGATGCTCTGTTGATGAAATATCTGAAAGACTTTTAACATGCGTTTATAGGACAACAATAAACAAATATTTTAATATATGGAAATTTAGGTGCAAGAAAGACTACAAGGAGTCGTCGCGCTTTTGAAAAGCTTCAGTATGTTCGCGAATATTCGCGAATATTCGCGAATATTCGCGTATGTTCGACGTAAAACTGTGCAGATTGTAATAAAAGCATTAGTCTCATTTGAAATTCTCTTGAAGGACAATTGCAAGTACAAGGAGAAGGGTTTCAGATTAATCTCAATTGTCATATTCATACATGGAACTGTATTTGCAGATATGTTCTACGTCTTCAACTCTCCCATGACATCGAAAGATTCAGTATATAACAAGTAAAAGTTTCATTTTACCTATCTCTAAGATTCGCTCATGTCCTCATGTCCTTTTTTGGAAAGAAGAAACGTTTCTCACATTTATAAAGGGAACCAACCCAACGTCTTCGTTAAATACCGTGCTAAATGGCCTTGTTTCTTTAGAGGATCATGAAATGTGAAGAGTTTCATTTCCTCATGTTCGTAAAAATGACGAATGTTCGCTTGTGTAGCTTGTAATTTATTTCTAAAGTGAAGAGCCAATTATGAAGACCTTCGGAGAACCTATAGATAACAAAGAAACCTTTTGGTATAAAGGCTTTAACATCCTTTAGAGAACACGGCCAACAAAAATCCGCGCGAAGAAGAACCGAATGTTCGTCGCTACACAAAGTTGTGGTCAACATGTTCGCGGATATTCGCGGAATGTCCTATGTTGCAATGATATACATGTTCTTGATTATATCTCATGTGCTTTCATATATCTTTCTTGCACTCGACGAAGTCCTTTAACCATAAAAAAACGGGTCTCTAAATGGAGGATTACTTAAACCTGGATTGCAGTACATTATGAATTTGCAGGTTTCATCACTTTTCATTCGTAGGCCGGCAACGTGCAGACGTACGACAAGGAACGCTTCTCATTCAGGATCAAAATCAGACAGTTTACGCAAGGGTTAGTTAATACCCTTTCCTCAAATTCAGCATGAATTTGTGTTAGGGTTACTACGCAGAAGGTATTAAGATGAAATCTTGAAAGGCAGATTTTACTGTGATATGATCCTCAAAGAACATGATACAGTGCCGCTTGAACAAGACGAAGTAATAGTGAAAGTATCGGCACTGCAAAGCCCAATTTGCATATATTCTGTCCACTCCTCCTTTCACCAGTTCTTCGATCGCCAACACTGGGACAGTCATTGCCCGCTTTTTTGCCTTTCCTTCACCCTTCTCCCGTTTACACCCTGTTTTGGACTCTTATGAAGCCCAAAAGAAAGCGCCTAACAGCAAATTCGCACGCTGTTAAACTTCTACGAATGAAACTAGAAAATTGGGAGCTGGATGGTACGGAAAAAGCGGAGAAAGTTTGGCGTTCTGAGGCATTGTTTCAAGAACACAAATTGGACACATTTCGTGCTTGTTACAATCGAATCCGAAAAGATTTAGGCTTGCCACTGAAAGGTATGTTACTATTCCGAAAGATCTGGGTACGAAAAAACTTGAAGTCACTGACTTATTGTCTAAAGATCCTTCGATACACCTTGTTCCTCGATCTAGCATGGATCCCAGACGGGACCATGAACTCATCCTTGTAGATTCTGATCCATCTAATAGTGATGATAAGTCATACGGAGGAGAACATTCTGTAGATGCCAATCGTAATAAGTGGGTTCTATTTGAACAACTTGATTGGCGTCCATTTTACCTGATATCGGAATGGAAGGAGCCGGAAACTACAACAAAACGGCTTAGCGTTGGAGTAGTCATGCGATCTGGATTGCAACGTGGTGACTTTTATGTTCAGATTGTTGATGAGAATAAATCTTTGCAGATCAAAGTGAATTGGCCTCGTACGATGATTCACCCGAAAATACTTCACGCGAAGTGGTTGAATCAAAGTGGAGAAAAGTATACCGATCATCATCCGGAACTGATTGGTTTCGAGTCTGCTTTGAAGGACCTGAGAGAACTTAGCAAGGACCGTGTGATGTCAGCGACGAAAATTGTTCTACCATTTGCAGTCGAATCTCAATTGGTTTCTGACAACATCAGGTTTTCTTGCGGCACAATAATTTACTATGTTCGATTGAAAGCTTTCAACAAGTCTTATGCGTATGGGGGGCAGAATACAGATGAATTTGAATTGGTAGAATAGATTGCAGCTCTATGAGCATGCGTTTTACAAAGATACACTGTTCTGATGTTTGCATGTTTAACGTCATCGTTTGTCACAAATTCTGTTCAGCCTACTAATACAATGGACGGTCCATCCAACACATGGGAATTAGATTTCCTCAGAAACATATGTAGTTGGTAAGATGACCTTTTAATGTTTCATATGCAGAACTAATGATTTTGTTATTGTTTTTCTCTACAACTGGCACCTACTAGTTTGACTTCTTGACCCAATAACCTTGTAAACTCGAAGAGAAGTATTGAACCTCATGAATGGTTACAAATTTCTCATAAGATTGGCAATTTTAGAATGCTAACATACCTGGGATTTCAACTACAAAATAAGTTGTGCTGCTTCACAGTTCTTTTCAATGAAAAACCTATTTCGAAATGCATTATTATAGTCGTAAGCTTCCACCTGTACTACACATATATGTTTATTCGCTTTCAAAGCTCATCAAAAAAACAGATCAAGTAAAGAAACGAATTATGTAAATGATAAGTCATATTTTCGTTTATTCCTGCAAGATCCTGGAGATAACTCAGTTTATCGTAGATATGTCGATGACCTACCAAATATTGGTTTCATAATTTACAAAATATATGAGGTACGCTACTGTAATCTGTAGAGCAAAACGTGCTCGCCCGATGCACGGGGATGTTTTTCATAAATCCCTGGTAGGGATGATTCCGGGTACTCGGAAGGTATGAGTATTGGCCCACGGATGGGATGCTTTTCGGCAGTATTGAGGTATGGCACCCTGAGGGGTCGGCCATGACGTGGCATAGATGAGTATTGGTCGCGTGTACGCGTGTGTAGGAATGGGTGTTCACACATGTTTTGGTATGATTGTCGGATATTTTACTGGGCGCTGCCGCGGGTTGTCACGAGCACCACGTGTATAAACCTGCCTAGGTGTACATTAGATTAGTTAATTTAGTTTAACTAATTTATCGGTTACGATATAAGGGGTAACCTCCCGTTCACCTCCCCCTTCAGTAAAGGGGTAACCGAGTTCGGCTCTGAACTACGTTCGCCTGCACGAAGTGCAAAACTCCCTCAGGAGGGTCACCGCGTACGGTACGAACTAGATTCATCCCTCGGGATCATTCAGGGAATACTGAGCTACACAGCTGTTGCCCTCGGGCTTATTGACTTCTTCGGACCATTGCTTTATTTGGTTTTACCTGCAGATTACTGCTTACCTGTGTCAGGTGGGTTTTCCATCTCTGTATAGAGTTACTGTCGCGTGGGCTTAATACAAAACCCCCGTCTCCCGTCGCTGGGTCTGTTGTCGCTTGTCGCACGCCCCGTCGAGGGTTCTTCCTTAGTTTTTCCCTTCTTTTTCCCCTTCTACCAAGGGCTTACACCGCTCTATGGTACTTTTCTTCTCGACTATTTCGTCATTTTCCGCCGGACTCCTGGATCAGGCCCGTTTACCCCTCAACCTCGGTAGGTATATCCCGTACCACGGGCGGTCTTACACCCGCCCCAGTGAGGCATCTTCAGATCCCCAGAATATGCGTATGATGTCCGGTACAAAATAAGTTTTACACTGTATTTTGGGGTTGTCAGAGCATGTAATGGATGTGCAGATGATGCGCCGAAAATATACGTGTGATACGAAATTGATGTCCGTAAATGATACGCAAATAATGCGCGTGATTTACCCAGTGGATACCCGAAATATATTCCTATGATGTACAAAGTGATGCCCGTGTGATGCTCCGTATATATCCATAATTGGTACATATTGATGTTACTATGATATCCGAAGGATATCTTTCTATCCGTCTATTACATGTGATAGTTATTGGTGAAACTCTATTCTGGTTGCTATTTGAAAATGTTTATTTATTCCGCTCCCTGGTACATGTATCCAATATTTGAACCACTACAATGGCAACGGTACTGCCATATCTGCAAATCTCAGTTTGCCTGTTCCTCCGTCACGCCAGCCAGTAATCGTGATTTCAAACTTCATCAGTGTCTAGCTTTTTGTAGAGATCTGTAAACTATCCTAAACGTCCTTCAGAGCAGTCCACCCAGAACAGTTGAAACGTTTCCCGATGCGGCGAATTGATAGTGCAATGTATCAAGGAAGACACGACGCAGGTCGAAATTCAGGTATCCTACATGGCGCTTGATACATGATATGTCCTCGACGCTCCTGCGAGTATCGCGCAATTTTCCCCGGCGCTGATTCTGTTGTAAACGAGTGTAAGGAAGACCAGTCTGGGAGTCTAGGTTGAGTCCGTACTGCCAATTGACATGCACAAGCGGAAGCTTCTCGTGGAGCTTTATCTGCTCGCCCGGTCTTCGATAAGAAATATGTGCTTCCCAAATCTCGTCCACACACCTGTAGTAGAGTTCAAATGAATGCTGTGAAGTTCCAGAACGCTGAGAGATACTAGATCCTCCATGTTCAAAATGTGCTGCAACCCAGCACCTTTGTCGCGCTCTGTGAAGTTCTTGTCGCACTCGCCTTTGAAACTCAGTATGACGCTCAATTCTCAATGAACTATTGTCGCACTTGATGATAGCACATGGAAACAAGAGCAACCTGCAAACATTGACATCATAGCATATTATTGGCAGTAGCGACTGAGCGTACTGCATAATCTGATGTTTTCGTTCTGTTCCACCCACCTCTGTGCTCTTTCCAAGTATAGTCAGCACTGTACGTGGTTCTGCGGAAAAGGCAGCGCGAGTTGAGCCATAGTGTGACACAGATAGACATTCTGACTCCATTCCGGAATCGATGGAATGTGTTCGGTACTGATTGGAACTGAAAAGTGGATCCCCTGCATCCGCTGACGTCTGCTGCTGACCATTTCCACACCCACCGTTTAACATGCGCAACGCAAATATAGTATGCGTCTTGTGGAAAAGGTTGGCTTCAGAGCAATGTAGAGATCTCCTACTATCTGCCATAGCACCTGCCACCCGCTCCACCAGAAACTGAGAAACATTTCGGAGAGGCCCACATTCTCGCATCATCTGCGGAAGATGCAGAATTGCATGTGTAGTGAGGGTGAGACAAAAGGATTCAGCGTCACTGGTATGGAACACCTAGACGAAGAGGGGATGCGCCGTGCTTAACCATTGTTACCATTGTTCCATGCGACCGACATGGTCCATCGTGGGGCTCGTATCAAATAATACATGCGTCACTTTTACAGTCAAAGACCATAACGCTGTTATTCTGTGGTTAATGGATTCCTTGTTGAAAACAGTCGTACCATAATACAAAGCAAAGTTCATGTAGTCCTCCGCCTTGTACCCGCCAATATATGCAAATGATTCAGGAGGCCTTCCCCATGATGAAGGTATTCCGTAATATCCAGTAGCCAGCGATCCGTTTATGGCCGCCATGTCATCCGCTCGTACTACATACCTAGATGAATTATTGATACACTTTCGGGTGAGAACCTGTACACAGAGATATCAAATGCTTCACCCACCCTTGAAGCCAAAGATGCATAGGACCGTAGGGAGAACATTTCACAACATCGATATCTAATGCTGCAAGTAATGGCCTCCGTTTGATTCCTGTGTTCCGCATTATTCTCTCTTTCTCCGCCTTGCTCCGTGCCAGTTCGACCTGGCTCCAAGTGAGTGCCCTGCCAGCACCTGTCCTCGACCTGGGGCATTCTGATGCAATATAGTTCGAAGGAGGAGCTGAAAGAGCACGAGATGTTCGAATCGTGTCAAGATTTCTGGCCTCACTTAACATCCACAAATGTGTGCCAGCTTCTGACGCTCTACGAGCCTGCTTATGGCACCTTCTACAGGGAAACTCGTTATTATGTCCTTTCGCACCCAGCAATGTGCTCGCTGCAGGCCAGTTTGCTGTCACGAATAACAAGTAGGCAAACACTGTTCTCACTTTCCCGTCATAGCATTCCATCCTCACCCCGTTCTCGAAACATTTTATATCATTCAATGGTATCAAAAATGTGTCAAAAAGATCATTGTCATGAGATCTGGGAACGAAGCCACACAAGAGAACGTTTGATGCATTGAAGCGCCGATCGGAGCCGTAGTTTAGGACAGTAAACATCAGCGGCCACAAGGATCTTGTCATCCTTCGCCCTTTGAATACTTCAACGCCATCGGAAGAGAAGGATAGGAAAACATACAATTCTTGTTCTGCATCCCATGTTCTCAAGTGCTCTCCGTGCCGATCCCTGAAATATTGTTCACTGTAGTCGTTCAGGTCAGTGTAGTTCAACATATTAGCACCGAAGGCTTCATACGCCACTCTGCAGCGGTCCAGAATACAGTTGAAAGTGTCCTTTTCACGACATAGCGCTCCAATCTGGTCGGAGACTAGCCTGTACCAATATTTGTGACTGCCTGATACCGAACGTCTACAGGTGTTACTAGGGCAGGACACATTATTGAAATCTCTGTCGAAAACTGGAGCATGTTCTTCTCTGCGCATTACTCCATAAAACCGTCTGACTCCTGTTCTTCTCCTGATGAATTTGATTGTAGAGTCGTAGCTAAATCTGGACGAAATAACATTGGTGGTAAGAAGTCTCCGAGCGTTATTCTCGGATAGACCTCCATTCTCAACTATGAACAGTACCTCCAGCAGTCGTTTTGCTTCCGCCTCTCTTACAGAGTCCGTCAGTGCATATGAGAGAGTCTGCGCCATACCAATCGTATGCTCCCATGATGCTAAGGAAAGATGCTCTGAAACTTCTGAGCATTCACTTCCATGACTTTCGAAACGTTCTCCATTGTTTTGGTTAGCAGAAGAACCCAACTGCCATGGCGAAATATCGGCATTACGGTGCTCTGCATCATCCGGTGTTCTATCTGCGGCAGGCCCGTATTTGTGACTGACTATTTTGCCAAATAATAGAGTTTGACTGACTACTTTAGCAGAACGACGAGTCCTTATGCTATTTTTCCTTATTTTTAGAGCGTTGTGACTAGTCGATTTGTCATTTTTGTTGACTAGTGACTACTCAATTTACAATTTTGATAGTCACAAATACGGCCCTGATCTGCAGGCACGGAGCCGTTTTCGCTGTTTTCAATTGCTTCGACGTGTATATCACATTGATTACCATTGTCTACGGCCTGGTCACTGATAATACTAGCATCTTCATTGTTGTGATCAACAGGGTTGGGTATATGGAATACATGATGTTGCTCCGATGATAAAGTTGGCCCGTGATCTGATAGATCTCTTTCTTGCTGCTGACCTCGGGCAGTAGAGCCTTCCAGATTTTCATTTAGATCGCTTCGTCCCGAAGAGAAGCGACGTCTCTGCGCGGTCCGTGATTCTCCAGATTTTGGAGGAAGAGAGTGTGCGTTGTCAACATCATGTGCGTCGTTCCGTGAATGATGGCTATCTCGGGACGCTATACTGCTTGATTCACTGGTGTCCCGCTCTTTCGAGGTAAACAGGGGGTTGTGGTGGTGCAACGGTCCCTGCATTGCGCCTAAGTGTTAGGGAAAACGTCTACGTCCTTGCATGGTTCAGTACAAAACCTCTGCAGGTGAAACTGTTAGTTTGAAAATGAACACGGGCCGGCATCAAATCCAATATGTCACTTACAGGTAGTCGGAGCATCCTGAAACAGCAAATACACATTTTGTTCGACGCTCAAAGTCACGATTTGAGCGCACGGCGTGACTTTGCGCTTGCGATTGGGCTGAATTCGGTCAGCGGGCTTGCCTCGCAGACCGAGTTCTGCTCCCGACGCAAAACATTACTTTCAGCGCGCGTACTCTTCGGTAGTGAATATCGATTGGCTGCTCTCGCTGCGCGTTCCCCTCGCTGTGCGTTCGCTTCAGAATGTGTGGTGATATTCGAATGAACTACTGAAAAGAACTCTTAGAATGACTGTTGATATACTTTGGAGGTTTGCGTTTTTGTCCTTTCAGAAAGTCATCTGCATCGCAAATACACAAACAGACTCAATGCAGTTTTGTGCGTTTGGTGTTTCAGGATGCTCCCAGTATCCAGTTCCGACTCTGAACATCATCATTCCCGCCACAACGAAACGAAACTGTACTCTGCTGAATTTGCTTAAATACCACCCCATCGTCGACCCCGTCCACCTGGGATGAGCATCCTTTCCAAATCCCCAGACCGATTCTGCGGCTTTGGGATTATCTTCACTCCTCTTCCATCACCTTCCGCATGCGAAACCACTCCACCACCATTCTCCTACAATGAACCCTCCCACACAGAGTACTCCTTCAATCGGACAAAATAGCGGCGATGCATCGCGTTTCGAAGAGCGAGTGCTTCCCATTCAAACTCGGCTCGAATCGCGCCGCTCCGATAAAAGTGGCACTCCAGGCAAAGGTTCTCAGCTCAGCATGCGTGAGATATTCAACCGCAAGATTGCAACATTTCAGACCAGTCAGTACATTGAGAAAGTTCCCTTGACAGAGGAATTTGTATGCGCAGCTATAAGATGCATTCAAGAGTACATATACGCCGTTCACAAAGTCTCGGATGATGGTAAGCTTATTTACAAGACGTTGGTGCGGGAGTATCCGCAGCTTGTCGTCGATCTGCGCTCCAAGATAGAGCGCCATTTTCGAATATTGCGTATGGCAGGAGGCCAGTGGGCTGCTAACATGCTGATACAGGAAACGCTCAGGCGTGATCGCAAATACGGAGGCAGTGCATCTACGCAACCAAATGAGCCGCAGATTGGCGCTGAAACACTCCTGAACACCGCAATGAAGTTCGTCAAACCTTATCGACAAACGCTACAGAGCCTCAAGCGTCGTTAATCCCGGCGAGGGAACAGGGGTTCGAGCATGTTACGGGTCAGAACCTTTCGGAAAAGATGGATGAAATTCTTCCTGGTCCAGCGCCACCCTATAGGACGCCAGTAACAAATGATACAAGAGACAATGTTTTGCAAGATAGCAGCACACGAACGTTAACAACTGAGACCCAGAAAATTGTGCCAGCGGAGACCAATGCGCAACATGCGCAACGTACCATGGGATCACACACCACTCGTCCCCTTTCTGGTCCACAACGTGCAGGTCTGCGCAAAAGACGTGGGGGTATTGGAAAGCGGTTGACAAATAGAAGTCGAGGAGGCAGTCGTTAATGTTAGTGAAGACAAGAGAGTGGCGAGTATGACATCTTTACCGTTCACTGAAACATTCCCAAGGGCCCACATTCACGTTTTCTTGCCGAGAGTGGTGTCAGAAAGTAAAGTAATTTCTTTGTTAGATAACTTCGTTATGCTCCTTGTCAGTCAAAAGTAAATATGCGTACCCTGATGTTCATTTGTTGCGACGAGGTGAGCAGCCCCAAAGCGGCTTATGTGAGGGACTTCGGATGGGAAGCATGGCGTGCGGCCAGCATCCTGATGAGGGTGTATTTTTTGCTTCAAGATGCGCTACCCATAAGACAGAATACGTCTTGCACGGCGATGGGATGTTGTCGTTCTCCGGTGAAGATAATTGGGGCGCTGGTGATAGCTGGTGCGGCAGCGCATCATTTCACTGCAGTAGGGACGGAATAAACGGTGTGGGCCACATGTGCAATGTTATGGAGTTCGTCGGCGACATCGATAAGAACGAGCCCATGGTGGGCTGCGCTTGCAGGGAATGCTTGGCGTTCGACGCAGGCACGGAAGACAGAGAGGCGACGGAGGTCACGTTGGAAGAGTAGCCGTACACGCTGGGCTTAAGCGCCAAGGCCGTACTTCGCTCTGTATCGGGCTTAATTGGCGGCGAGTCGTGTTGTTGCGACGCGTGCCCCAGGTGGTTGGGTTTCATCGGTGGACTCAAGCACTGATGGCAAGGAAGGTCTCGCATCGGCGTCCGGAGTCGCATGCGACGCCTTAACGGCATCGGTGGTGGCGGCGAGGTGCGCGGGCTGGTACGTTAGTGACAGTGCGAGGCTTGGTACGGAGGCTGGGGGAGATGCAAGGAGAGAGTGTAGGTCGGCGAGGAATGCACGTGCAGGAGTGGCAGGGGAGGGAAGACAAAGCCAGGGAGCAAGATCGCGACGATTGAGGGGGAGAAGTAGTCGCTGCGTTTCATATGCACGGCTCGGCCGGGTTAAGTGTTCGGGGTAACGGCAGGCATGCTGATCTCGCGGAGTAGGAGGACGGAAGTGGGAATCAGGGGGGGTTGGGGGGTCGGAATAGATGGAGGGATTGGACGCGTCAAGGTCGGATGAGGTGGATAATAACGGCGTGTTGACGGGGTGTGTAGCGGAGTGGTGGGAGGGTGGCAAATGAACTGGGGAGGTCACGAAATGTCCAGAAACGCACCGGAACTGGGTGAATATATCCACGTGAGCATTCGGCGGTCGGTAGCGGCCTGCGCAAAGTTACCCCTGGTACGGCGCCGGCCGCGCACCGGCAGGCTGGGATGGTAATTCGTAATTACCCGACGCGCGGCGCTCCTGGCGAGTGCGCTGGAAAGCTGCAGTTGTAATCGGTAATTATGGTCGCGGCGCGCCCGTGGCGACCCACGCCAGATGTGCTCTTACCACATAAACGAACGTTTCTTTGGCGGCGTGCCCTGGGTTCCACAGCCTGGAAGCGGGGAAATTTGCGGATGGCAGCCGCGGCAGTTGCGTCAAAGTGGCATTGTTCACGTGGATGAAGAACTCAATTCCATATCGCCAGCCATCGCCGCGGCTGGCGTTGGCAGCGGCAGCAGCGGCACCAGCAGTTGCAGCAGTGTGGTGGTGGCCTTGGTGTTGGCCTTGGACGTCGTCGTCGTCGTCTTCGACATGTTGGTGGATGCGCCACGGAGAGAGAACGTGGGGGAAACGGGAGGCGCGACGGGGGAGCACCGGAGCCTTTCTAAACGCGAGATGCAGAAGTTCGGAACTCATCCGTTTCTTGGCCGTTTCGCGTCACATGCAGGCGTGGCGCTCGACAGGAGGCAACCATTTGCTATATGGTGTACGGTCGCACGCACGGCGCGTCACGCGCGTTCGTCACAGCCTGCTACGTGTGAGTGATGCGGTTCGAAGCGACCGGCAGCCCGAGCCGTGCACGTCTTTACCGACGAGATGGAACCGGTCTGGTCGCGCGCAGAAAACTCCAATACGCCCTACACCACCGATTCCAACGGTACTTGCCCCTCGCTTTCACTCGGGGCACTGCACGGAGGTCTGTTGCCGCCTTCGCGTACGGCGCGGTCGCGCTGGCACCAGCACCGTGGCGGGGGCGAAGACTACCAGTAAACAGAGTTGGATACACGTTCTAGCGTATCATGCTGTTCGGATCAATCGAATTGTGAAGCAATCTCAACCTCTTCAAATGGACCCCACTTCGTCCTCATGTTCGTCGTGAACCACAAAAATGCCTCGCCGACTATCCATTCAAAAGGCGAGCGGTCTGTTGGACGTTGGGAACAAACGACCGTCAACTACCAGTCGCCCGCGCGTCCAATCTCCAACCCGTGCACCAAAGAGAAAGATAAAATTGCTCTCTATCAAACCTCAAATCAATCAATACCACCCCGCAAAAGCCCTCATTCAGTGGCACTACGGGAAGAAACCTTCAATTCTCGCTCTCAAGTCACGGCACAACTCTTCCTGAGGGCCGACGTCACCATATTTATCGAAAGGGCTTTAATGCGCAACGTCGACTATCCAAGATCGCGTTACAATGTGGTCGCACAACCTCAGAATCTCTCCGAATATGCCAGCTGATTTAAAAGCGAATCAAAAACTACAGCACCTACAAGTCGTATCGGAAGGTGTGGATGGTGGTGTGGGTGGAACCTCGCCTTCTTCAAGCACTCTATGCGCGGTTCGACTTGCAGGCAGTGCATTGCATTTCGCAAAAAACATTAGAACAGGGTCCAGAATAAACCGCATAGTCTTCAGAATGAATGACTCACTCGAAACGTGAGCTGGACCACCGCGTACGAGGGGCCTGTGGCCCCTCGTACGCGGTGGTCCAGCTCACGTTTCGAGTCGAACACCTTTTCTCGCACCACCGGCGGAGACGCTAGCGATCTAGCAGATAGCTCCCCACGAATGACTGAGCCAAGAAACCTTCGCAGTTCAAAGAAATCAAGTTCGTGCTCAGTGTAGCTCATGTCCACATCAAACGGGAAAATTTGCTGCCTTGTCATGAGCAGTTACCAGATTATAAACAGTTGTGCATGGTGTTCTGCCTTTGATTTGTCTTGCGCAGTAATGCGCGCGGCGGCAGCACCTACGCTTTGAACACATATCGCGACTGCTTCCTGGGCCACTCCTGCAAACACCTCTCCATCTACGCATCGGTACAACATGGAGAGAAGTCTTAGTGTCTTCTCCACCGGTGGGTACCAAGTAGCATATATGCCAACGCTACGGATGTCAGGCTAGAGTGCATTCATCTCTTGAGACCCAGACTCTGCTCCATTCTGTATACCACCTGCGTCCATTGGCTTTTGCAGGGATGTGACAATGGAAGCAGTCGATGAAGATGCTCGTTTGTTATATTCCAGAATGATTTCCGGGTAGTGTCGATGGTGAGGGTTGGGAACGAATCCCCGGATTTCATCGCGCATGTATACCTCGGCGCGATAAATGATACACTCTTGTGCGTCTGCAATGGCACGAACGGCAGATGGAGCAAATGCCTTTCCGGCAAACCCGCGACGTGGAACTTCATCACCCAGAATCGCTGTCTTCAAAACCTCAATGAGGTAAACCAGGTTATCAAGGTTATCTTCTTGTAGTATGAGTAGCCTCAGCTCTGTATACACGACATCGTACAGAACACGAAGCGCCGCATTCAATATAGGTGTCTCACTTTCCTCCTTGCTGTCAAGCGGAAAGAAATGTTCATATAGCTGGCGCTCCAATTGGCAAACTCGGAAAACATACGCTGACCCTAATCTTGCCAGAGCGATCATGTTCTTCACATCAGCTAAAGATTTAACGTGGGCGGCAACAGACGAGTCAAGCAAACGCTTCCGTTGTTCAAAAAAGCTTTCTTCGCAGTCTGCATAGAGCCCAAAAGCTGTGTTCCGTGATGAAAACATATAATTCGCGCTAAACCCAGTCATCCCACTGGATGATGGATTCGAGTACGCGTCTGTTGTGGAAGACGGTTTTCTAGAATAAGAGGGAGACAAGTTGAGCTCGCTATGCCGCATAGATGTGCCTGCGCGAGGGCTCGAAGGAGCCGCCTTTGCCCTGGAATAAATGTTCCGTCTTCAACGACTTTATACGAGGAGCGATAGTTCGAAATCGCAAGTATTCTTTCGAAGCATCGGTAAGATCAGCATGCCTAAATCTAGCCCCATTAAGATGATCCTCTCGAAGCTCCTTCGCAACTTGTGTCGTAGTATCTCGGAACACCGTTACTGTAAGGTCTCGAATGGAAGTAAACGCACGTCTCTGCAACTCGAGAAAGCGGGCTAAGTACCCATCTGCTTCTGCCACCGCTCCAGTAGAGCTGGACGCATAAGCAACGCACTCATCTAGACGATGAAGCAATTTGACAAAGCCAGGATCTGTTGGTTTGATTGAGTTCTTCCCTCCAGCAAATTTCGCCATGAAGGTCTCTAGTTCCTCAAAGTTGGTGAGTCGCTTTCGAAGGGCGTCTGCAAGTTCACCCAATGTTTTCCTTTCAGACACCAATGCTTCACAATCTGACTTGAATTGAAGAACCACATCCGATACAAACTTGTGATCGCCTTCAACCTTTACGAGAGCAGCCAAGGCATCATCCACTGTTTCTATGAGCCTGAGACATTCCTTTCCGTCCTCTATCAGACCGTCTACAAGTTATCGATACTTGGGTTCATTGGCTTCCTCCAGTCTTCGCTCCATCTTGTCGTGCCCAATGTGAAAATCTTCCGCTGTGCTCAGTTCTGCCAAACCGTTCAAACCATCCTCTTCCTTGTATGAAAACATCACATTATCGCCATCATTCTGCTTTGAATCAGCACCCTCATCAATCGTCGTTACTGCAACTTTTGAAACCGGAGCAAAGGTTGAGCATTGTGATTCGACAAGAGCGCAGAGCTGCAGTTGGTCTTGAGTCAGAGGGGCATTTCTTTCCCATAAACGCAGGAATTCACCATGACTCTTCGCTCGAGAGGACGCTTCCATTGCCTTCGAAGCCATAGAAAAAGGCTCAGTATGGATTGGGCAAGTGATATTGTCGACACTCAAAGCCGAACCTGCTCAGGAATAAATTCAATTTTGTATTAGTCGATATGTTCGAACTCAATGCCTTATCTCATTAAGATCCTCATTCTGGTTCTGAGAAACTATGCAACCTCATCGAACCTCTTAACTTGTCTAACAAAGCTGAACTTGTAACCTGATTGTCGATGCAATGATGCAAACCAATAGAGAACAAGAGTCGAGTTGTGGACAGTAGACAGAAAAGGAATAATTTTGTTGAATCTAGCTAGAGAACGGCTTCATATGGGCGTGACCGCGCTTACTGCCTGCGTAGAGCAGTCACTGCTCAGCAGTGTAAGGCCAAGCCAGCTCGCTGTGGTGCCATCTACGGAGTTGTATTTGGATTGCCACAGATAACATGTTATGTTGGAAGTCATGTTGTCCGGAGCGGTGACGTCGACGGTTAGTTCGTTCGTTACTGATCTTCCAAACTCTACTCAGGTGTTTCTATTATCGTTCGTTCAGGAAGGTACTTCGTTCCCGGTGCAGAGCATTCCAGACTATCTTGCAATTTGAGTCGCAACACAGTTTCTTGAATACGTTTTGTATAGAACTGAAAATTTTGAGAGTCCATTGTTTAAGGGTCTTCCTTGAAGATCTGTGGATATCAACCTTAAACGATTTGGTTGTTCAAGATGCAACACTCGCGTGGGCGACCAGCGGAGTTAGAAATGGATAAGGAAGCTTTGTCTGAGATCGTGAAGCTGCTGAGTTGCGCTGTGGGTCCATCTACAAGAACTGCGGTATGTGCCGCACTGGCGGCCTGTTCCGCGGGAAAGGCAGGTGCCAAACTATGGCACATTATTGGAACTACGAAAGAGGGTGAAGAAACAATTCGTCGCTTACTCGTGCTCTGCGGTGATCGAAAATGCTCTAGAGTGGCTCTTTCTGCCCTGGTAAACATTTCGGAAGCGGCCGAATCGGTCAAAGTGATGACTTCTGCGGGTGTTGTTCAGCGACTTGCAAAGGCATTGGTAGAACATGAGGAACGCGAACTGTCATATCTCTATGCAGGACTATTGTCTAACATCACTCGTCACCCATGCGGCATCGACGCACTCGTTGGTAAAGGTCTCATTGGCGTTGAAAAGGATCTAACTATTGACAGACTGCCTACACTTGTTGCCTGCTTAGAGACTATTCTAAATGTGCTGTGGATGTCCAACGCTCTCACCACTCCGGAGGGAAGAGAAACCTTTTTGTTCAAATATGCGACAAGCGCTGAGAACGATTTCAACCGGTCAGGGCAACAACCTCTGACGTGGTTGTTACGTCTGCTCCATTCATCGAACGAAACAACCCGACTAGCCGTTTCTTCAGCTCCGAGAAATTGTGCGATGGCGGAAGACTGTCATGAAGCGCTGCTCAGTAAGCCGGACACGATCGGGACGTGTTTGGTAAGGTTAATGTCGGCCGAACATCCAGTTCCCCCATCAAACATAAGGAGAGCACCACAATCTGTGCAAGACGTAGCACTCAGTCCAAATACAGCCACACCGGAGCCTCTTGTGGAAATTCGACTATTGCTGGTCGAAGCGCTTCTACTGCTCTGCAACAGCCCTCAAGGACGAAAAATATTGTGGGAGAAGGACGCATATGCTGTGCTAGAGGTATGGAAACAAGCCGAAGACAACGAACAGATTCGAACAGCGATTGATAGCATCATCGACAGGGTTACCATAGCTGAGGACAACGAAAAGCCCGGCGAAGAAAGCGTGGAGCCTATCAACAAGACCGAGCCGTCAACGCTTGCTGCAGTATGATGTGCGCACTCGTCAATCGTTCCCGTTACAGAGGAGACAATACGTGAATAAGGTAAGCCTAACGGTTACGTTCATTCTCTGCAAGGCGATGTCTGACAAGAACTCTAAAACAGTGCCATCGAGTAACTTTGTGGCTAAAGGCGACGAAGTATTTGAACCTTATATCTGTGCCAACTTGCAAATATTACGTTAGGAAAAATGTGTACTCTACTAAGCTCATGTCACGCTTGCATGTCTTTATTACAAGACCAGTGAGATCAGAACGTGCCTATGGATTCTCGCGGGATGAGACTAGAGTTGAAGAGTTGTTACACTGAATTTATTGATAGAAGGTGAATCGAGATGTGAAATGAGTTTTGCACCAAAGCTATGGAGATCGCAGCTTGCTGAATACAGATACAGAGTATGAGGGATTTCAAGTTCGAACATTCAAAAGTTACAAGGATGTAGTGTAACGCATTGTGCTGCGCGACGTTTTACGATCAGTACGCGAACAGCAGTGTGACTGTTAGCGCGAGAACAGGTCAAAGACAGTCGGCTTGAAGTGCGACAGAGACAGTGTACCCATGTCTCTGTTCACGTTCGGAGAGACCGAGAGCTAGAGAACTGCGAAGAAAGCGAGCGTATAAAACGCTGCTGTTCGGGTGCAGAAAAAGTAAAAGGCAGACCACACCGCACTTCACAGTTGGCGGTTGGATCAGTGCCCACTACTTTGCCCATTGAGCCTGCGATTACCCCGTACGTCGCAACAGAAATTTCTGACCGTCAATAAGACGTCTCGGTTTTTCAGCAGGTAAAAATGGCAAGTTCAACTCGTAGCAAAAGTGGAACTGGGTCCGTTGACAACCAACAGGAGAAGGTGCGTCAGACAATTCTGGAGACGCTTCAGGCACCAAGGCTCAATGATATCGACCGTAAGGACTTTGTACGTTTTAAGCATAGAAGTACAGAATACGAACGCTTGGTTCACGAGAAGAATGAACAACCTGGCATAGATGTGGTACCTACTACGCTTCGTAGCAGCTGCAGTGATGCAGTGTTACAGATGATGGTCATTCTGCAGCTTGTCCCAGTTGCAAAGGTTGAAGACATCACCGACGAGCATCTCACGGCATGCATTGACGCGCATACTGTAGTGAAGCCAGAGGATTACAACTTGGCCACTATCGAGAGAGAACTTGTCAAGATCAAGATGCCGGAAAGTGAGGACATGACTCTTGAGTACAAAGTTCGACGCTTGGGTATTCTTTATGTCAAAGCATTACAGAATGTGGGATGTCCAAACTTCATGACCGACAAAGGTCGGCTTGCCGTGCAGCATGTGCTACAGAGAGTTACTGATGAGCGGCTGCGAACGCAGATTATGTTGAGCTGGAGGCTAAAAAAAGAAGAAGGCTTCCGTGATGACTACGGAGTATTCTTTCGTACTTTAGTGAAAGAGGCGCGAGCAATTGACACGCACGACGCTGCCCTAGCACTAAGAAATGCCGAAGTATCATCAGACCCTGAAGAAGAGACGAAGATCAAAGGAAAGATCAAAGGAGGACGCAAGAGCAGAACTCACGAAACTTCCCACGAGACTGATGAGCGTTCGTCGAAGAAGATCCGTAGGACTTGCCTCAATCCCAAATGTAATGGAAATCATTTGGTCAAGCACTGTAAGCTAACGTCAGAAGAGGAGCGTCGCAAGCTTTTGGCTGAGCACCGCGCAAAGAATCAAGAGCGCAGACGTAGGTTCAGCAACAGTCAGGACAAGAAGGGCAGTGTATCTGGCATCAATCCAGGGGTAGAGAATGACAACTCGGCGTTGTTCTCCGCGTCGTTGTGTAACGAGGCAGTTGAGACATACGTCCTTGCTGATCAAGGATCGGACACTACTGTGATACCGCCTCGAGTCTTTAGTGAAATGCTGAAGGCAAACCCGAATCTAGACATAGAACCACTGTCGAAACCGCGAGTATGCGAGAGTGCCAACAAGGAAGGACCGCCACTTTAGTGCAAACGAAAAATCAAGACGGACATGCTGCTGCGCATAAGACATGGTACCAACCTGATGCTCAGAAACGTACCTTGCTTGATTAGTGAACAGGAAACATCCTCTGTTATTCTTTCGCGATATGTGCTTGAGTCACTCGGACTTAATAACAGCTGCATGTGATCGTTTTGGCGGAGTAGCAGACGCGGGTGCACTGCTGGAGTCTCGTGAGAAAGAGCACAATGAAACAGGCAGCAGTCGCATATGCAACGTCTCAATCGGATCAAGAATCAATGACGGATCGACTTTCCACTCTGATAGAGGGTGGGAGGATGATAAACTGGATGACGCCGACCTCTATATTGACATGGGTGAAGACCCAGTAGAGAACATCGCTTTGGAGCTTGAACGCCGTGTCGAGGACGCAGTGAAGCAAGGGCTTTCTGCGAATGGTGCGCAACAATTACGGCGCCTATTCAAGGATTACCAGGATGTCTTTCGCCTAAGACTAGGGAAAGGAGATCCAGCACGTATTGAGCCAATAAAGATTCGGCTTGATGAGAGTAAGAAACCGGTGAAAGTTAAGCCAAGACGCTATGCACCACAGCAACGCATATGGATGGAAAAATATGTGCAGCGTCTAGTTGACATGGGAGTGTTCACAGAAGATGTAATTGCAGATTGGCATGCTGCACCTCTGATTGTTCCTAAACCGAATTCAAAGTCGCCGTTTCGTATGGCGATAGACTTACGACCTGTGAACGCCGCTACGTGCAAAGAAGCATGGCCGATGCCCAACCTGGATGCAGAAGTATTGGATTTTGCAGGCAGCAATTGTTTCGCTTGCCTGGACTTTGTGAATGGCTACTGGCAGTTGCCACTTCATCCTGATTCCTATTCGGCATGCGGAATCGTCACTCCGAAAGGAATAGTGTCCTCAAAAAGGGTCCTTCCAGGATTAGCAAACGCGGCTTCACATTTCCAAGGACACGTAGAACCCTTATTCAAATCGATAAGGGATAACATGAAGGCGTGGATAGACGATTTTAATCTGCACGCACGTGACGAAGAACACCTGTTGACGCTACTGGAACAGTTCTTTATTGTCTGTCGAGAGTACAATCTGCTGCTTTCAGCACGGAAATCGAAGTTCTTTGCCAAGGAAATACGATGGTGTGGACGTCTTATTTTGGCTGAGGGGTACACGATGGACCCGAACAATATCAGCGGACTAAAAGATATGGATATTCCTCGAACTGCAGAGGAACTGAGCCAGTTTATCTACTGCTGTAGATGGATGTCTAAAGCCATACCTGATTTCGCTCGACAGGTTGCTCCGTTGACAGACTTACTGGAAAGGGCGTATGCGAAGGCCGGGAAGCGCACCAGTAGAGCTATCAAGAACATCAGACTCGATAGTCTCGGGTGGGATCACGAACATCACCACGCTTTTGTTGGAATACAACACTGTCTACGTGAGGCAGTAAAGCTGTCTTATCCTGACCCGAATAAGGTAATTTGCGTCTTTACCGACGCTTCGGAAGGATATTGGTCCGCAGTAGTGACGCAGATTGACCCTGAACAATTGAGTCCGGAAACGGAAGATCAGGAGCACGAACCGTTAGCCTTTTTGGGATCTGCATTCAAGAGCGCAGAATCAAGATGGAGTACGTTCGAGAAAGAAGCCTTTGCAGTCTTCAAGACTTTTGAAACGTTGGATTACATGTTTCTGTGCGGGGCTGAAGTACATGTGTTTACGGACCACCGGAACCTGTTGTTCATTTTTGCCCCTTACGCTTTCACACCGTCGTTGGGAAGACACATCGTGTCTAAGGTACAGCGATGGGCTCTTTTTCTCTCGCAGTTTGCTTACATTATTGAACATATTGATGGCTGGAGAAATATTTTCGCCGACATCCTCACGAGATGGTTACGTGGATACCGCAAGAACAAACAAGCCACAATGACCTGTAGTCTTATTACCGTTGCGGAACAAACCGTACCAAGCATCGACGATATCGATTGGCCGGATGTTGCAACGATCGCTGAGCACCAGGCAAACGTGAAGAATGAATTACCAGAGGATGTGGTAACCGACCGCGATGGACTGTTGGGACAGAATGGTTTGTTGTGGATCCCTACTGAGGCAAAGGAGCTGAAACTGCGACTACTGATTGTTGCTCACTGTGGCACAGGAGGACACAGAGGAAGAGAAGCTACGGAGAGCATCGCCAGGGAACAGTACATTTGGGATACGATAACGAAAGACATAAGCGAATTTGTTGACTTATGCCTTCATTGCCTAGTTTCACGAAGTGGTGAGATGATCCCAAGACCACTTGGAACAGCACTGCACGGAATGAGACCAAACGAAGTAGTGCACTGTGACTTTTTGTACATGGGACCCGGAACCAACAATCACAGATACATACTCATTCTGAAAGACCACCATTCTGGATACGTGTGGTTGTACGCCACTACGGAGGCTACTGCACAGGCCGCCGTTGATGCTCTATCGTTATGGGTGGGTGTGTTTGGGTGTATGGAATGGTTGATCACTGATCAAGGTCGTCATTTTTGCAATGAGGCACTGAAAGAACTGTCCAAGGAGTTTCACGTACGACACCATTTCACCACCGCCTACTCTCCATGGGCCAATGGGACGGTAGAGAGAGTGTGTCGTGAAGTACTCAGATGCTCTAAAGCGTTGTTGAGCGAATGGAAGCTGAGCCCGAAAGACTGGCCCGCAATTTCGGAATGCGTGCAGAGCGTTTTCAATCAGTCGCCATTGAAACGTCTAGGACTACGAAATGAAGAAACACGCAGAGTGTATCGCACACCATTGGAAGTGTTTACGGGGCAGAAGCCAACAAGACCGCTGATGAGAGCACTGCCAATGTCGTCTTTTCCTACCGCGAAGTCCGAAGATGTGGTCCATCTTCAGCGAACGTTGCAGATAGAGGCAGTACAGAGAGCGTTAGACCAAATGCACCGAGATGTGAACGAGAAGGTCACGAAGACCAGACGCCGTATGACAAAGAAGCACAGCGAAAGAACAAACGTTCTATCTATCAACTTCGATGTCGGTGATTATGTGCTAGTACGTAGCAAAGGAAAACGTGAACACAAGCTTGGTTTTGTGTGGAAAGGTCCACGTCGTATCTGTGAGGTTCTAGGCACCCATGTTTTTGTTGTGCAGAACCTGAATGATTTACAAGACAAGGAGACAGTACACGCCAGACGAATGATGATGTACAAGGCATCGCATGAAGGAATGAAGGTGGGTGATTCCTTGCTAGAAGCAGCAGCTCATTGTGAGGCTCGTTATGAAATTGTGTCATCTATCGAAAGTATCCGAAAGATGGGCCAAGAGCTACAACTGTTGATCAAATGGGAGGGATTGCCGCATGTTGAAGATCGGACGTGGGAACCGCTTGCAGATATGGCAAGAGATGTCCCTGGCATCGTGCAGGACTTTCTGCATACCGCTGGTAGCCGCACGCTGAAACAGTCTGCGTTAGAACAATGCTCATTTTCTGATTAACTTCTGCTGTGGATACAGAAGTTATGGGGCAGTGTAACGCATTGTGCTGCGCGACGTTTTACGATCAGTACGCGAACAGCAGTGTGACTGTTAGCGCGAGAACAGGTCGAAGACAGTCGGCTTGAAGTGCGACAGAGACAGTGTACCCATGTCTCTGTTCACGTTCGGAGAGACCGAGAGCTAGAGAACTGCGAAGAAAGCGAGCGTATAAAACGCTGCTGTTCGGGTGCAGAAAAAGTAAAAGGCAGACCACACCGCACTTCACAGTTGGCGGTTGGATCAGTGCCCACTACTTTGCCCATTGAGCCTGCGATTACCCCGTACGTCGCAACAGTAGGAAGATGTAGCTGAGGAACGTTAGACCGAATTCAGCGCGGGGCCAGCGGAGATTTTCACGATAGAACTTGAAGTTAGTGTGAAGGTGCAGTGGTAATAACGCAGGCTCGTCGTCGCACGGGGATCATAGCCACCGGCATGTTGACTAACTGCATCGATTGGGAGCGGCGAAAGAAGAAAGGTTACTTCTTCCTTTTCTTTTTCTGCACACCCCCACGCTTGACGATCTGAACATCTGGGTTGTCCATCCTGAAAGGCTAAGTAGATGAACTGAGACTGAAAATACGGTCGTTGAGCCTTGACATGCGGTGTTTGGGCGCGCCAGAAGCCATGCCACTTCCATTGCCGGTGACAACCCTCTCCGAGCGGTCAAGCCTTCGTCCAAAACCCTAAAAACCCCTCAAGACGTTGCCCTGCGCCCACGTATCCCTAATATACGCCTCCTCCTTGGCCCCAATATCTCGCTCAACGCGAATGGGGTACTCGGCTTTCTCCGGCAGTAGCGCAATTGGTGCCTCTCCGTTCAAATCCGGTCTGAACCATGGGGTGGCATTCCGTATAACGGGAGCTCCTGTTGCAGAGACATGCGCAATGACTCGTGGTGCCTTAGCGTGCTGCAGAACAGCTTGGAAGACATACAAAAAGCAGCCTTACACCGGAACTACGACATTGTTCTTCAAGCCCGTGGTGACAGGGCGCAAAATGGCAGGCATCGATGCTGAGGTGTTTCTCAGAATCTGTACAAGAGTATTATTGACTCCTGATATGAGCTTTGCAAAGTCATCTGCATTGTTTGGACCGTATGTTGCGGAGCGTGACGTTCGCCACTCTGCAGCGCGATGCAATGGAACAAACAGATGCACACTGTAGGAATCCAAAAACCACTACGGCGAATGTACGATGGCAGTGTACTGTGGGCAGTCTGCAGCTTTGTCACGTAATTGTACTCCAACACACAGGTACATCCGACGCGCATCCGGACCGAAGGATGCCAGCCCAAGTGTACTGCTGACTCCTCCAATGCACATCATAGGGACATCATAATGCACGCCATAACATCCAACGCGCATCATGTGGACGTTCATGGCGTATCAAGGTACCTCTCTGGGCGCACTATCCGTGTTCGGAGGGCTCACCACCGAGTTCACCTCGTCTAGCGGGCAAGGACTCGAACGCCTTGAGAGACGATCCCATCGCTGGGGTTTTGCTCTACATGATCGTAAAAGACTAAGTGTTCCAAGAGAAAACTCTGGGAGATGCGAGTATGGAAGACGTTGGAGAATAATAGAAAAAAAGTTTAGTAAAATTAAAACATTTCTGTTTTCCAAAACTGTACGCGCCTCTGAGAAAAACTGGGGAAAAGTTAGATGGAATTCATTCCATTTGAATTTTCATTGTTGCAACACGCAACATTGATCCAATTTCAATTTTGGCAAGACTGACAGTAGAAGGCCAGTACGCAGAAAGTTCTCGGCGCTCATTCAAGATCTTCGAAGATCTTGTTGATAACTTGCAAAGACTACTAAAGTTGAGGAGGCTATATCATTGACGTTGAACACTTTTTAAGTACGTTTAATGCTTCACACAGAAGAAATAATAACGTAGAATAGATTATTAAAGTCATAATACTATATCTTTATGCGTATCGTTTACTTTTTGCGATAAATGATCGCGATATATAGCGTATTTGCGGTATATACCGCCTCCTCAAAGTGGTGAAATAAAGAAACAAGAAAACAACTACAGTGATCTAGCTATTCTACACATTTCTTACGTAAATATCTACCAATTATTAAAAAAGCAGAATTCAAAACTTATCAAGTGCCGAGATATATGGACTTCCATTTAGTGACAAACCGACACTTCGCGCTATCTTTTGGGCATTTAGGAGCATACAAAGAGTACTGTATGATCGTCAATGCACGCGTATTCAAAATAGTGAAAGCACCTGTCCTGGAATTGTGCAAACTGTAGCCAGGTTTTAAAATATTTGTCATGAGACAATTGCAACTAATTTCAGAAGGTTTTTTCTTCGAATATATGGATCATCCATACTATGATATGTAAACAGTAATAAGTACTCAAACTTTTATTGCGCAGGTGATTTTCACGCATGCCCCTGTTGTCTCTCGAAAGTTAGACAGTCTACAGTGCAAGCAGTAGTCTCTAAAATACTCGTTAATTTAAAGTTCTCTACGTCTTTGATAAATTTGAATTTTAACGTTAGTTACATACCTTTCTCTCAAATGCCAAGGAACTCATAAGGTTATTAGTTTTTAACGAAATACAGATATAAGCTGAGGTAGGTCCATTAGACCTACCTCAGCTTATATTAATAGACCTACCTAATTAAACTTGAGGATTTGGTTAAAATATTACTTTCCTATATATAACTTACCTGACTCGACTTGATTTTGCTGTGTTATAGCGATTCAGGACACAAAGATAAATTTATTTGGAATCTACCGACATGTGTGCTGACAGTATAGAACGCAGTTTTTAATAGATTGGTCTTGCTTCTACCAGTGTCAGCCAATTTGTAGAGGACTGCCTTTTTCGTACATAATTGCCTCTTTTATAGTTAATTGCCTATCATCATATTTCAGAACCTTCATACACAGCATGTGTATAAAGACGCCGTACAGTACATGAAAGCTCAAAAGTCTGAAATGCTAGAAAATGTACGAAACGATAGTTTTGTATGAGTTCAGCTTGATGCTCACCCAGCTACAGTAGACCGAGTTGTCTATCGTAAAGGCAGTCATCTGCTAAGACCAGGATTTCTACCACTACATATATCATCTAATAAGTTCGGTGGCATATCGGCAATAAGGATCTTGCAAAAATAAAAAATAGCAAAAGCAAAAAAGTCGCGGTTTAAAATTTTTTCAATAGAAATAAGACCATCATTACGACTTGCCAACGCGTCCCATAACTTCGAGGCTACTGCTGAAATAAAATTTAAAATAACTTTCTGAAATGTGGACGAGTTGATATTGAACATCTGCGCTGAATCATCCCACTTCCCACCATGCTTCAGTGTAGTCAAAGTCAAAAAAATTTATACTTGGCTGTAAAATTATATCCTCTGTCCCTAGCAGTTTTCCACTCTTCTGCGGTAATTTTTGTTGACTTTTATCCAAATTTCTTGAAAATCGTGGGCAGAAAAAAGTCATCATTAGAATAGCATGGCTGCCATTTTGATTATAAAAAGAAGCGAAAATTGAACAGCCATTATCACTTTCTTCATCAGAATTGGCAGTTGTTTTTCCATTTAAAAAAAGTTCTAAGCTGCACTGAGGCTCAATTGCCGCGAATGCAAGCAAAGTGACAGACAGCACTACAAACAAGACAGAAAGAGGTTGCATTTTGAATCAGGCCCGTATTTGTGACTGACTATTTTGCCAAATAATAGAGTTTGACTGACTACTTTAGCAGAACGACTAGTCCTTATGCTATTTTTTCCTTATTTTTAGAGCGTTTTGACTAGTCGATTTGTCATTTTTGTTGACTAGTGACTACTCAACTTACAATTTTGATAGTCACAAATACGCCCCTGTTTCGAATACTTTTGAGAGGTTATTGTGGGCAGTGGCTTTATAAAATAGTAAAGACTGACGAATCTCTTAAGTACTAAAACATTTCTTAGAAGACATGATGTTTTACATTCATCATTTTAATGTGCACATATAGAGATATATTTATTTTTTACTGAACAACTGCACTGAGGTGCTGTATAAAATTGATTTATGTAAGTCATTGTTACAAGTTCTTTATTAGACAGGATCCTTCGCTTTCTACAAGAAAATAAAATGGTTTGCGAAGAAACTGTACAACGCAGCATGTAATTGTTACATGCGTATATGGTTCAGTGTTGATCCATAAGTAGTGCAAAACCCGGGAACGAGAGGAATACTCAAAGCGTTCGAGTCCTCGCTCCCCATGGGAGGTAGACTCAGCGGGTAGGCTCTCCGTACACGGACGATGGCAGGTATAACACCGCCTGTGCTTCGGTATATACCTCGGATGTTAAGGAAGATCAAGCTTGGTGAAGGTAAGGAAACGGAGACTACAGTAGTGGGCGGAACCACTGAGCTCTGAAAACCCTAGACCAAAGAAGGGAAAGAGGGGAAGAAACAAAACGTTAACCCCCTGCGGGGAGTGCAAAAGGCGGCAACAGACTCAGAAACAGAAGGAGATAACATGTATTCAGCGCACGGAGCAAACGTCTCTACACAGAGTTAGTAGATGTATCACCTGTGAACAAGAAGATACCTGCAAGTACGTAGAGGTTGAAAGAGGAATTAAGCATGAAATTAAGAGCTACACGCAGTCCAAAATTCTTGATTGATCCCAAGGGATGGAGCTAGTCTGTACCGTACGCCATGGCTCTCGAGAGAGATTTTTCTACTGCAGGCAAACGAAACTAGCGTCGAGTCGTACTCAATTACACCTTAATGAAGGTCTAGGTAATTTAGAGGTCATCACTTATATCGTAAGGGTCAAAGTATTTACACTAAATCATATAATCTAATGCACACGTGGCCAGGTCAATATACGTCATGTGCGTAAAATTCCGTGGCAGCGGCCAGTAAAATAGCAAACACATATTACATACCATGTGTGAACACCAAAATCTATGCACAAGCGTATGCGCGTCTAGTATTACTGCTTGTCTCGTCACGGCCGACCATGGGGGGTAGCATACCTTAACATTGCAAAACCATTTCATCTATGGACCAGTTCTAATATATTTCGAGTACTCGGAATCGTTCCTACCAAGGACGTTATGAGTTTAATCCGTGTGTATCGGGTGAGCATGTTTTGCTTTACCCAATCCAGTGATAGCTTGTCCCTCTACTTTCTGTCTCATTTTTTACTATGACTGTCCCACTAAGCGTTTCACCGATCGTCGTCGCGTCTCAACATTTACGGACTAAGAAAAACACGTCAACTGCCAAATGTAACCCCATCAAACACAGCGAATCTACCTAATAGGTCACAGAACCAGTTTCTAATCAATCGGATCATGTCCGTGCCAATCCCAAACAGCACTAACTGCACCAAGTGCTGTCTCTTTTGGATCGCGTAAAAATGTTTAAGAGGATGTGTAAAACAAAATCACGTATACACTTGTCTACACAAGGTGCAACAAGAAAAGAACAATCATGACAGCGTTATGTTTGGACCTATGCGTTTCACCTTCAAATATATGAGTAACGCCCTTGTAGCTATTTACTGCCCTCCCTGCTAAAGTAGTCAGTCAATACCTAATATTTTGCACAATTGTCAATCAAAACTGCGGCCCTTTTTGTTCATTGCAATTGCGTCTAAAGGTGATAAAATTAAGGTGATCAAACTGAGCTTAAAAAATATTTCAAAGCTTTCTACGACTATCATGACTGTCTACATGATTTTCGTCGAGGCCCATGACGAAGTGAAATTACAATTTAGCCAGTCACAAATACACTTCTGATTGTAATGTCTCTCTCTGAGAGAGAAAGATTTTTGATTGTAAACGACCGGCGACTTTTTGCGAGCTAAGAGCTAATTCAGTTTATCGTAGGTATGTCGATCGTCTACCAAAAATCAGTTTCATAAATTACATTGTCTATTAGGTACAAAACTGAAATATAAAGTACCAAAAATGTGGACGCCTCCATTTCGGGGTACAGTGCCAAATTGAGGAAAATGAACACATTTTGCATAGAAGTGATTCTAGTTTATATCAAAGTCTGTCGGTTTTGCCGCATGCATAGAGCTTTGCTATTAAATTTGTAATTTATCAAAATAATAGGTAAGTACAAATCAACACGTATTTTGCAAATTACTGCTTGCACTATAAACTGTCTATGTTTCGAGAGACTACTGATTTTTATCTTGAAAGACGTAGTCTTCTACGATTACAGTTTTGTACTTCATAGAGAGTCTAATTTATGAAACTGATGTTTCGAAGACGAACGAAAATTTACGGTTACATTTCTAAATTTTTATCATAAAAGCTATTGCTGGGCAATAATTTTAACTAAAACATTGCGCCGTGTCACACGGCGCATTTTGTACTGTTTTTGCAGTTTCTTCGCAATTGGATCAAGTCAACTCCAGTCTGTCTATTGAAGGCGCGACGCGATTGCAGTGTCGCCTGGCACTGACTAAAGAAATTCACTCTTATCGCCCGACGAGCGGCGAGTTAACTCGAGAGTTGTTTATTCAACTATCGTTGGTATCTGCCTCTTATGGAGGTAACTTTCGGTGCAGAGCCGTCTATATATCTACAAGGAAATAAACCTCAGTTGACGTGCCTTCGACGAGATGATTGCAAGCGCACTTGCTTGTAGTGTACAATCCTTTCAGGAATGGACACGTAGTGATTTCACACCGATTTTGCGTGATGAAAGTTGGGCTAGAGATAAGAAAAAGAAAATCTCGGCTATGTATGGTTTGCATGCACACCTTTCAAAACTATCAGAAATCGAACCTTTTCGCCATTTTAGCTTGATTCTTGTCTTTGCTGTGTACCGTACTTATAAACCATCAATACGAAATAAAACAACTTGCGTTTACGCCCGAGAGGTTTGCCGAATCCCACAGGTACGACGTTTGCAATATCACTCTTTGTCATGAGCACAAGATACTAGCAAATCGTCCTTGAGTCTGTCACTAGTAGTGACTCACTACAAGTTCTTCTCCTCATTGGAGTACCTTTGAGTTACTAGCTTTCAAACGTCATTGCCACAGGAGAGATTGGTTTGAGGATATGGAAGTCTTGCTTGTAATCTATTCGGACCTATCCTGCGCTTCTCGAACACTTCTTCGTAAATAATGTAGCATCCGGTCAATACTTGGAGGACGATGAGCCAAGAATTCCTCTATCACATTTGGAACACTAGGTGGGAGAAAACTGCCGCGAGCCTGACGAATATTTCTGACTCTCACTAAGATACGTCCAACCTGTTCCCAAACCCTACGAGACGGATGTAGCCAATCTTCATGTGAAATGTAATCTCCACCATACTCAAAGGAAATCTGATCGTAGGAAAACATTCGAAGCATCAGGTCTAGAGTATCCACGATATCTATGGTTTGGTTCAACGGAGTCAGTGCGCTGGACAATCCAAAGTCAATGAGATATATATTGCTTTCATTTTCAGCCTGTCCCCCTTCTAGTACGTTACCTTCCTCAATATCGCCATGCGATATACCCTTTGCATGCATTCTCTGCAAACCTTGGAGGATTTGATAGCAGATTTTGAGAATAATCGAACTCGGAAAGTTGAAGTTCGCTCTTTCCCATCGTTGATGTATATCTGGTCCGAACCTTGTGATGATAATAAATGAAATACCATCATGGGTTCCATATTCAACTAATGTAGGAATGTTCAAACTGGGGTCTCCGCTGTTCAATGCGATGAGAACGTTTTGTTCGTTTCGCATAAATTGGCGATGGACAGCCAAGTCTGCGTGTGAGGGACGGATTTGATAAGGGACACCAAATTTAATGACCAGGTTTCTGTACCGTCGTTCTTCGTCCGAGACGGCGTGCACACTACCACTTGCGCCAGAACCAATATAGTCACCCACTCTCCAGCGCCTGGAAATCATGTCCCCTAAGAAGTTTTGGCTCATCTTCAATTTTTGTTGTTTGCTCGATGCAAGTAGGCTTTGATACGAAATTTGCCTCTGGAGTGTTTCGCAATGTTTGACAATGTTTCGTGGGTTGTTACAGAATACTCTATATTATATACACAGATTTCGAACAGGGAAAGAAACACTTATGTGTGCTCTATCCCTCCCTTGAATACGTCCTTTCATGCATGCATAGAAGGTCATCTCTAAAGTAGAGATGTCTATCATACTCTGAGAAAGGCTAGTGTTCGTCGATATGGAAAGTATGAACTACATGGAGGCAAGGGCCTGAAATTTGAGCTTTTTAGTGCTGGACGTGAATGGGCGCGCATTCCAACACGTACATACGCTTTGCAATGGCCACGGACGTTCCAACTTTAAAATGGAATTCAAAAGGACAAGTAAATCACATTATATGAATATTATTTTATGTCCAATACATCTTGAAATGTAAATTTGGACTTTTTGTTTTCGAGAAAAAAAGAGAAAATTGACTAAAACCTAATACGCATTCAAGACAATATAAAGAATTTTCTCAATACTAAGAAGCAAAAGCAATCTTCGATCTGAATTTTCTAACAGAAACAATTGTCGCCAACACAAGAGGCCGTTTCTCGCACCACTTGGTACATAAGATAAGAACTAGCTCGTGCTGTTCAAGCTGCTGCTCAAGAAGTATTCACTGAAATAAAGATCCACTCTAACACACATATGTGGGGTGACAATGTCCTTGGTTCAATTTTATCTGAAATATCAAGCATTATCCCAACATCTTCCAATTTTTAATTGAGAGGTTTAGTTGGTTATTTTGGGATTGTCGTGGGGGATGATTGAGAAACGTTTTCTGCGGTACACCAGCAAAACCTATCGTTACTTAAGTTTTGAAAATATCAGATTCATGAGTTAATTCGTGAAGAAAGCTCTTGCGTACTATTCCATAACGGTAGTGATACTCTACTGACTAAAAGGGGTTTTTTTAAGCAAATCTAATGAGAACTCTGCGAGCTTCCCGTCACTAAGATTTGCTTGGAGTAGCTGCTGCGGTGTGGATTGCAAGATGGTTGCAGAAGTGAAATGTGTTGCGCTGTTGGAAGAACTTATGGTAATCGATACTGGGAAACTAGTTTCGTAGTTTTACACTTTAGAGGGAGTCAAAAGGCAAGACGGGAGGTGCACATGAAGTCATTGAGGTGAACCTAACCAAATGATCCCTACTTCTGTGAGGTGTTTCGTTTACAATCTTTGACGCCGAAAGCTGTGTTTCTGTGGGGGCTCGTTTCATTTTGAACGACCCTAAAGTTTTGATGGGATGCTGATTTGATAATTTCTGGATGCCCTCACTCTACACCGACTACGTCGATCCTTGTATGTTTCAGAAAAAATAGCTTTGTCGAGAACTCTAAAACGTTGCTTTCCTGTTTGAATATCGGTCCTAATAGATGTCTTGTTGTTTTTAATGCGTGTGTGCCTCGCTGGATGTAACAGTCATGAGCGCTGTATACACCCGAAAAGATATTAGTCTCAAGTGTAGCTTTCTTTCGTGAGTCTCGAGATTGCTCAATGCGATAAGAACTAAGTCCTTGGCGGCAAACGAGTTTGATGTTGCCGCATTTAATGCCGTAACAATACCGCCATCTCGCGTGAAGCTACATAAGAGGCATTGGAAGCGGCCGACCGGGGAACCCATCAGCGCCAGGCCCCATTACAACTGCATTTCAATCAAGTTCTTTCGCATTCTTTTTGGGAAGCAGACATCACATACCATGGACAACTCTGAGCACAAGGACTCAGCAGGTGTTCCAAGGCAGATCCTGCCCAAGTCTCTCTGTATTTCCCGCGATGGAAGCCTCCATGTAGTGCGGCGAGCTTCCGTAATCGATTCTGAAACGCTCTACTTTCTCGTACCTCGTCGACAGATGCAGCGTGCAATCGATTCTTTGCAAGTTTCCGACAGTCGAGGGACAGTTCCTCGTATCACCTTCCCGGCGTCGTCGTTCTCTCCACACAAACTAAATATCCGTGCAGAAGATGCTTGGACCGATCTGGTGCAGGAGCAGCAAGGAGCATATGTTCAGATTTTTATGGGCTCTGACTGCGCCGAGGGTCATTTGATCGGACTTAGGAACCATGACGAAGAAAATGGCAGGAAATCCAGTGTGCTGTTGCTACATGACTCCCAGGTCTCTGCGTATGACATCCAAACCGTTACCTCTCTAAGCTTTAGGGACAGTTCTGCAGCTGCAGCGCTGAAAAAGTATACCACATCGAGAGAGTTCGATATGGATACGAAAGAATACTACCGTGTTACAATTACTACCACTGGGTCTGGTACTGGCAATGTCAGCGTTTCGTATTCACAGATTGTGAGCGGAGTTCCGTTCAGCATCTCCTACTCTTTTTCTATGCCGGAAGGAGTTCCAGCTTACGGAATCCACCCTAACATGCTCCTTAAGTGTTTTGCTACAATCTCCAACCCTTTGTCATGTGACCTGAAGAATGTGGAGGTGCTTCTTCAAGGCCAAATATACCAGAACTTTCCAAAGAAAGATATGTATGAGGATGCAGGAGACAAGGGTTCTGACGCTGGAAACGACAAGTCAAGTGGAAATGAAGAGTCCTCATTCCAGTGGACGAGAAAAGCTGATTCCGTTAGTAGCGGGCTGTCTGAGGTGGACGAAATCTTTGACACTTCCAACACCTATGTTTCCCAGGCGTCGATTGAGGCACACTACGATTCCTGCCGCAAAGTGTTGGCCAAGATAGTCTTATCCCTGAAAGAGGGCGAATGTGCGAGAGTTCCTTTGTTTGAGGTGTGCTGCGAAGGTGGCCTGGTTCACTTCTATGGCCTGGAAAGCAAAGTATGTTCACTCAACTTCTATATTCGGAACACATCTGAGAGAGATCTGGAGCCGGGCCATGGACAGTTTTGTGCTCCTGATATCGAATCAACTAGTTGGATCGCATTGGGTTTCCTCAAGAAGGGAGATACTGATGTCTCCCGTTTCAGACAAAGTACTGGTTGCCGTGGGAGCTCGATATCCGAATCTGTCATGGAAAAAGTGACTGGGTGCTCAAAGGTTGGGAAGACGTTGGTTGCGACAGTCACATTTCGCAGGGCTGTTCAGTACTTGTTTCACAATGTAGAAGATCGTGACATCGACATTTTGGTATACCACAAATCGAGACAGTCCTCTCGTGCAGAAGTTGAAAGCGAGACAAAGTTGTATAGGGACCTGAAGGCAGTTGAGTTTGCTGAACATGAACGCAAATCAATGGTACAAACACCGCGACGTTTGGGTTTTTTCACTAGAATGAATGATGTTATTCATGTTCAAGCTTGTGCTAAAGAGCGATGCAAATTGGTTGTAATTGAAAAAGTGACAAGGAATGTTGAAATCCCTTTACTGCAAAATGTTTCGGCAAAACGCATAGCGAACTTGGAAGAGAACAACATGATTGGTGGGAAAACAGCTGAACAGCTGCACGAAATCCTCCATTTTGAACGGGAAATCGAGATGCTCTCGACGAGAAGAAGTTTGCATCGAAAACGCATACAAGCCTTGATCAATCATCTAAGCATGGAGGCCGAAAAGAAAGAAGATAGTGAGCCTATCTCCGACGGAAAAGAAGAGAAAGGTTCTTACGAGGGTAGTACGTACATGCGGGCAGTTCTGCGCTTTGAGAAGGAGAGGATGGAGCTGCAAAAAGCTGTGGAAGACATTGAACGTAAGATGATCTGCTTGCAACACGAGGCAAAGTCAAAGAAGAAAATGTTGATCGAGAATCAGTCACTGGATTGACAACCTGGCACAGGGACCCCGCTGTTGCACCAAACACTGCTTGGGGTCCTTAGGAGCTTAACCGAAGTTGTGGGGAGATGCGGTGAGTTTTATCATCAAAGAAAGGCTTGCTTGACGTTAGACCTATAATTCAATTGCTGTACCCACGCGATCAAATATGTGGACGTCCCTGTTTCCCTCTGACACCAGCAGAGTATTAAACAGTCCTCTTTCGTGTAGAACATGTTGTGTGTGTCACAAACCGCTTGACCGCTTCTCGTCATCAGAAGCCGATCATCATGATAGACATGATGGCGGAGAAGGATTGTTCAGTGGTGCGCGCCGTTTTCGGGCGCTTGTGCCGCTTCGCTCTGATAGCAGGCCCGTATTTGTGACTAGATTTTCGAGCAAGTCCAAAAGTCAAAACCACTCAAAAAAATTCGTAGTCAGTCACATTTAGTCACATTTTCCTTGGTTCTTTCTCTAAGCGCGTTTGCTTAGAAATTAAATTGCGCTGCTCTTGGTCGGAGATATATAAGTATATATGTCAATTTGCTTAGGCTCTAACAAGGTATATTAGTTCTAAAGAATCTTATTATCAAACTTCAAGTTCTAGAAAAGTTTTTAAAAATGAGCAAAACATAGTAACAACAGCAAAATCAATCAAACAAAGGAATATCTTAGCAAATTGATAACAATGCTTACTATTTACAGTCAAAAATAAACAGGAGACTTAATTTGGAAACCATTTAGGCTATTATATTAGACAAGTGTAAAACAATTAGTGGTTGTAAATTTGACACGTATTCCAGTGGCCACGTGTACTGCAAATGTCAAACTTTGAGTAGAATTTTATTTTATTTGCTAGTCAGTCAGTCAGTAGTCACATATAATTTTTTCAAGTCAGTCAGTCAAAAATACGAGCTTTTCTGATATTCCATGTTAAGAACGTAAATTTGGCGTCCCCAGCAAATTTGTTTAAGAGACTTTTTTTTCTCGTCGAACGAAAAAGTGTGAGTTTCTTCAAAGCCCTTATTATTGAAAGCTTAGTGTAAAATATTAGTTTCAAACAACGCCATGAATAAATAAGCAAATCATATCTTTTATTGGAGATATGAGTCGCCAAAGCTATAGGGGGTCTAATTGCGGAAGAGTTGATCATGGACCGCACGCGCTTTTTCCCTCAGCTGAAAGAGAATCGTCCATATAGTTTCACGGGCTAGACGCTCCGCCATCATCATTGTCTCTTCAAAGCCGTCAGGATAGGTCTTGAAGAGGTGAAAGGCGCAGCGACAGTGAAGATGGCCACGCCTTTCACCGCGGCGAGCTGAGCGGAAGCGAACGAACTGAACGGATCTGTCCGACCCCACGTCGCTGGCCAACGGGGCGGGAAGTGTCAACAAGCGCGGCGCAGGACCGGGCAGTGCCAACGGCTCCGGCAAAGGAGCCAAAGCTAAAACCACTACGGGCGGCAAAAGAGAAGACCGAGATAGAGGCAACGACATGGCAAAGTTGGCGAAGATCACACGAAACGCCATTCTACGGAGCAAAACAGTACAAAAACACAAACATCAAAACTCCAACCATGCACTATGCTGAATTCGGGATATCCCCGGTACACAACATCATGAGCTATGCCACCCCCTACCTACAGCAAGACAAAAATTCAGACCAAAGTTATACGTCCAGAAATGACCCAATTGGGGGACGTATATCAGACAGTCCCTGATAGGAAGAGGGGGGCAATCCCCACCACACAAACGAATGGGTTAAGGACCAGGGGAGTGTCCCTTAACCTAACTGATCACGTGACGTGCAGTGAATTTGGGTTGCCTCAGAACACCTCGAGGGGGAAACGATTGGTATGGTTTTCATGAATTTCGTTTTGTGTGCCCTGGTGACGCGCTTCTACTTTCGTCAGCAATAACCGCTCGATGAATCCCGTTGAAATTCCGTGTAGAGTGTATGTAACCCCCGAGCTTCACAAAACATGTCTCAGAATGAACTCGTTTATAGTTCCCTCCCGCCGCGGGAAAATGACAGCAAGAAATGATCTATGGATAATTCGTGAACCAGATGGTGAGCTACAGACAAGGGCTCAGTAGGACTAGTTCTTACCAAGAAAACGTGTGGATGGGAATGATTAGTAAGGCAAATGGCTTTGTGCACGCGAACACTGGACATGTCTTCAGACCGCACGCTAGTTACATGTTGTTACTCGTTAGTTACACACAGACGGACCTGCGAAACTGCACTGGAATTGAAGGTCCGATTTGTCTATATCAGCCGCGGCCCGGCTCGTTTTACTATCTTCGCCCTAGACCACCACCACCACCACCACCACCACCACCACCACCACCAGCCAACGAAGCAACTAAAACCAACTTTCTTTTGGCAATTCTTTCTTCCCTTTAGCACGGTCTGTGCTTCTCTGCCATCAACCTTCTCCCCCCCTTTTCTCTTATCTACCGACGGCTCGGTCTTCCGCCCTCTGTCCTGAAGTTGTAGTGTGTTGCCCTCCGTTGGGCTCGTGTGCACACTGCGACGGTTTTAATCGTACCGACGCCCTTGTCCTACCTAGGAACTTGGGTCGTGCGGTGTATCTACTAGCTACTTGGCCTGCGTCTCCCTCGTCAATTGTTGGTTTCGACGTGGACAGTGAGACAGGCCGTGTTGCTCCAGTTCTACTGTTCGGCTATTGCGTTTATCGCTGAGCTACCGCATTATCTTTCGCCTTTTAGGCTGGTACTCTCAGGCATTTCTTTTTACTCTACTTGGATTTGTCACCACCAGCGCCGTTCCGTCTGGTTACGAGAAATGACGTTTACATGGTACTCTCGAGGAGGGCCTGGTTTCTCCTGATTCTGGTGTGATTTCCTTCAATGATTCTGCCGTCGACGTAAGGAAGTTTCTGTTTTACTTCGAGAATGCCGCTACCCCCAACGAAGAGGATAGCGTTCGGGCTATGAAGTTGCTCGGCTATCTTGAGGGTGAAGCGTTTGACTTCTACTATGACAACTATGCTGTTGATGGCTCTCTTTCGACTGAAGCGAAGGACAGTCAGAAGGTGAAGCTCGCTTTGATCGAACGTTTCGGTCCAATCGAGGAACCGGCGGAGAGGATTCGTCGGGCAGTTTCGGCGCGTTTAGATTACATCGACCTGCTAGGGTCTTTGAAGAAGATGGACTCTTTCTTCAATCAGGCAGGTTTTAACTCGAAAGCCAAGTTCGGGCTACTACGACACGCCGTAATGGAGTTTGCAGATCTTGCGCAATTTGTCATATTCCGTGGAGCAGATGACTATGAATCCTTGAAGGCCCTCGTTAAGGACTTTGTCGGCGGAAAGAAAGCTCTCGGGTTGTATGGTACCCTCAACGCTTTCCCACCGGCGGAGCATATTCTTCAACGTTCTAAGGAACCTGCTCGTCCAAGTCCGCTGGAGTCCGAAGTGGATCAGTTGGCTGACCAGATGGCACAGTTGCACCTCCTAGTGAAGAAGTCTCAGAGCGCTGCGACTGCCACCGGACGTCAGGAGACGGAAATGGTTTGTTCGTATTGCAGCAAACCCGGTCACTTTGCGGCACGTTGTGAGCTTAATCCACATCGAGGCAAACGGTGTGCTAATTGTGGCAAGTTAGGTCACTCCGCAACTACGTGCTGGGGAAAGAATAACACCGATGTTGTGCGAAAAGTTGCATTTGAAAATATGAAGTCCGAATCAGAGAGGGAGAAGTTGCTGAGTGAGAAACGGGGTTCTCAGAAGACGGGCGAGAACCAAGTCTCAGTTGTGCTTTCCTACCATCCAGATGAGGAAAGCCCCGTTGCTACCGCAAAAAGAGATGCGGAAGGAGAGCCCTCGCCCAAGCAGCCGCGAACTAGCCCTCTATCAAGGATTTCCCCCGTAATGTTTCCCGAATCCCATACCACCAGGACTGCTTCTCAGCAAGCCAAAGGCCCTTCCAAGAAGTCGAAAAAACCAGGAAGAGCACTGGGAAGATGTCTAAAGGGAAGTCCGGGAGAGTGAAGATTCAAGAGCACGTTGGCAAATATAAAACTTACGAAGAATTGGCAAGAGCCCCTTCTGGCATCACCTTTGGTCAATTAGTCCGCGGTGACGCAGACGAAGCCAAGAAAGACATTCGCCGAATTCTCTCCGGAGATCTGTCGCCAAGGCGTGTCAGTTTCGCTCATACTCATTCACTCCCTCAAACTCTCAAAGTGATGCATGTTACTGTCTATGGCACTAGTTCTCAGACGCTACTGGATTCCGGTGCTTTCCCTAATCTTATGTCCATTGCGTTATGCCACCGGTTATCGTTGGAGATGAAGCCATCGAGTAGGAGGATTGTCGTCGCAGACGGTACCAAGTCTTTAGTTCGCGGAAGCCTGCACGAAGTCCCCCTCGAGTTCGGTGCTCTCCGAGTCCCGTTGGATTTCCTGGTTGTTGAAAAGCCTCCCTTCGATGTGATTATTGGCTGTCCTGCCCTTGAGTCCCTTCAAGCCTGCTTGGACTTAGGAACTCAGCAAGTATCGATGAAATTTGACGATGCGTCAACTATTTTGCCCCTTGATTATCACCGCCCTGTCGTGGAATTTCACGACGAACATGGTCAAACCGACAGTGAGGACTTTACGTCTGCCTCGGAATCATTCTTTTCTGATAGCGAGTGGGATGACTTTGAAGAGTTCGTCACCCACTCCAAAAGCCAAGAAGATACCTCGATATACGCCCTAACCACTACGAACGGGGATCGAACCACCGCACAACCACCTAAAGGGGATTCCACAAGACCAGAGAATAGTCATGAAGTGGACTCCGAGCAGGGATCTCACTCACCTGCTCCACCGCAGGATCTGGAGGAAGGAGTTGGCAGTTGCACTTGAATCATGAAGGGCGAGAGTCTGGCGTTTCTCAGACTCAAACCCCCGATCACACGGATAGAAGATTTGAAAATGCTAAAGAGCCCGAGGACAGTGTGGACGGCGACGACTCCGAAGACTCCCGGTCAGATGAAGAGCATGAACACGATCTCCTTATTCCAGCCGGGGGTGATGTTGTTCTTCTACGAGCCGAGGATGTGAGACGACAACCTGATTATCTTATCTTTCGAGTCTACCGCCGTTATCCTCAGCTCACTAGCGAACACCAACTTCATCCTCACAGCTCCTAACTCCCGTATGGAGAAACGGGTGTCCTAGAGCGGGACAGTAGCTCCGAACCAGTAGTTCGTTTCGGAGTAGACTGGCCGATACCTGCATCCGCCGGCCAAGGAACCTCCCAGGGGCCCTCACGAAGTGAACCCCGTGCAGACCACGTGATGTTTGTAGATTTAGATGGCAGCCACCGCAAAGCCGATAACCAGCTGAGCGGTCCTGTCCAGCTAGCTGATGACCTGCGCCCATCGGTCTATCACGCTCCGAATCCCTCATCCTTTGAAAGTTCCACGACGGATGCTAGCCTTCAACCACCTAATCCTCCCCTTGTGTCAGCTGACGACGATGGAGAAGATGAGGAGAGGAACTCTGGAAGGGAAGACCAAGAGACGAAGATTGTGTGGAAGTAGAAGCAGAAGTTCATGAAGCAGAAGTAGATGGGGATGAAGTAGACGAAAGAGTCGTGAATAGTGGTAATGAAGATGATCATGAAGAAGATGAAGATGGTTCCTCACCGGAAGACGTCGAGCTGTCTGGTACCCCTCTCTACCGCGACCCTGTCCTCACAATACCGATTACGGACGCGGTCACTTTGCTATCACCTGAAGACGGGGGCCTTATCAGCGACTTTCTTTTGGTTCGTGTCCAGATTCGGTACCCTGTACCCACTCCAGCGCACCCCCCTCATCTCGGCGTGCACAATGTGCCTTTTGGTCGTACCGGGCTACCTGGAGGAGGATGATGATGGCCGTTACGTGATTTCTTTCGAGGAAGAGCTCCCTCAAGAAGAGTTCTCGTCGCAGGTACCCCTACCACCTGTTAGAGAGCCGGAAAATCAACCCGGTCCCTCACAGGTAGAGTCGCGTACACCTGGATATGGTGAAGGACACTCTAGTTCACGTGATAGTGAGCCGACGGTCTCGTGTCCTGCTCCGGAAATCGAGTACTCCCTGTTAGATCATGTCACAACTGATGGTGAGGGCCGTACACTGGATCGAAAAGATTACCCTCCTGACACGAGTCACGAAGAATTCATTCTCGAGAGGCTTTCGCACTTGCCCAGCGGGATGCAACAGGAACTACTTCTTGTTTTACTTGACCTTGATGTTGTCGCCTGGTCTTTGGATGATTTTCGACCGGGAGATGTACCGGTCACGCATGAATTCTCACTGACGACCCAGACTCCGATACACTCAAGAGTTCGTAGGCTTCCGCCGTGACATGACGAAGTCGTCAGGAAGGAACTCGGCAAGATGCTTGACGCTGAAATAATCAAACCTTGTACATCGCCATGGTCCTTTGCGATCTTCATTGCTACCAAAAAGGATGGCAAACCCAGATTCTGTGTGGACTACCGAGCTCTGAACCAAGTTATGAAAGCGGACAGATGGCCCTTACCTCATAGTGAGCAAATATTCGATGACTTAGGCGGTTTTTCGTTTTTCACTACGCTCGACCTCTTCTCTGGGTACTGGCAGATCAGAATGTCACCTCGGTGCAAGGAGATGACCACCTTCGTTTGCCGCCAAGATACCTATGGGTTCGAGGTCATGCCGTTCGGCTTGATGAATGCTCCCTCCAAATTTCAGAGGATGATGGATTCTATCCTCAACAAATATCCCTTTTTAAGAGTATATCTGGACGACGTGGTCATCTACTCAAAAACTTTAGAGGATCACGTCGAGCATATCAAGTTGTTACTAAAGACAATTGCCTCCCATGGGATGAAGCTGAATATTTCTAAGTGCGACTTTGCCCATCCCAAGATCGAACTCCTCGGACATGTTGTCGACCAGAACGGAGTTGCTGTGGACGTGAGGAAAATCGAGGCCATCAGGGCGGCTCCGATCCCTAGGACAACCACTGAACTGAGGAGCTTCCTTGGTCTTGCTGGCTACTGCAACCAGTTTATCACGCACTTTGCCAAAACTTCAGCTATCCTCCATGCAGCAACGTCCGGAAATCGGAAGCTAGAGTTCAACGATGAGATGGTTGAAGCCTTCAAAGACCTGAAGGAGAAGCTAAACAGTCCACCCGTGTTGGCCTTTTCTGACTTCAACAGTCTGTTTCGAGTCGAAACCGATACTTCTTCAGTTGCCTTAGGCGCCGTTCTGGCTCAGAAGAAGTCTGATGGCATGTTTTACCCAACTCAATATGCCAGCCGGACTATGACTGGAGCCGGAAGGAACTACGCGGTCTGTGAGCAGGAAGCGCTTGCTGTCATCTTCGCGTTCAAGAAATTTCGACTATACCTTCTTGGATCAGAGCCATTTCAGTTGATTACAGATCATCAGGCACTGAAGTATGCGTTTCAGAAGAAGGACATACATGAAAAATTGGCTCGATGGCTCGACGTTTTAGCCGAATATGAGTTCGAGGTTGTTTACCGCTCAGGGGATAAGAATTGTGCTGCTGATTATCGTTCTCGCTACTCCACGAAGAGGGAGCACTATGCTCCGGAGGCAGCGACTACTGTTTCTTTCCCTCTATGCGGAGCTTTGTCAGGCCTCGAACTTTACTATGCAAATATTGGTCGATATCTGAATGACCTTCCGATCGATGAGCCCAACTCGAGCCTCAGAGGGGCGATCAAAAGAAATCCTAAGAAATTTATGGTATGGAACGGGCAGTTGTATCGCAGAATGGGGTCCGGGTTACGGCTCCTTCCTAACGTCAATGAAAGGCGTAAACTCGTGAAAACATTTCATGACGACGTGGGACACTGGGATGTCAGGGCGACCAGAAGGCACGTCATTGATAGCTTCTGGTGGCCGAACATTCACTCTGATGTCACAGACTACGTCAAGAGTTGTGATGGTTGTCAGTTCATGGGCCCTTTTCTTACTTACCGAGCTGGCCAACGAGCTCCGCTGACTGATATCTTTCATACTTTTTCAATTGATTTCGCGGGACCCCTGAGAGTGACAAGAAATGGAAACCGATTCTTACTCATCGGGGTCGAACACCTTACAGGATGGCCAATTTCGATGGCAACTAGGACATCTACTGCGATGGACGTCGTCAACTTTATCAGAAGAGAGATTGTCGCACCTTTTGGCCATCCTCGCACGATTGTCTCCGATAACGCTACCTCCTTTCTCGCATCATCCGTTCAAGCTTATCTAATGCGTCATGATATCACTCTCAAACCAGTTCTCGCATATGCACCTATGTCTAATAGGCGCGCGGAAAGAATGGGAGGGACGATCAAGTGGGCAATCGCGAAAACGATTCATGATCAGAACTCTGAGTGGGATGAAGCCCTCCCCGAAGTTCTCTATGGCTATCGTACTCGACAAATGGCCGAAGGATATTCTCCATTTCAGCTCATGTATGAAGTACGGCCCCGAATGCATCGATCAGACCCGCCTTCTCTCATAATCACGCCGTCGCTTGATCATCGTGCTGTGGAACTGCAAGCCTCCACACTTGGGAGGACCACAAGGATATTACGGCACCCTCACCGTGAAGACGACGATTGTCGTGGACATCGGTTCGCTGTTGGAGACCAGGTACTGGTAATGCGTGGTGAAGTCCTTAATCCTTCGGTGAAACGGCCATCATTGAAATCGAAGTATTATGGACCATGCCACATCGTTCGAGCCAATCATCCCCAGTACATGTTGGTTTCTCCACACCAACGTATGTTAAGAAGAGGCATTCATGCCAGACGCTTAAGACCTTACCATCCTAGACCGAGGCATCTGATTCCTCGCACAGTACGACGTGAAAAGAATGATCAGCCCCAAGCAGGGTGTCCGGTCGTGCTACAAGGGGGACCAAATCCGACCAGACCCCCCTGCCGACTATCTGAGGATAGTTGTGGCCTGATGGAGACTTTCTGAATGGCTTTCCCCTGTCAGCACGAGTACGAATGATCTACAGAAGATCGCATGGAACCTATTACATGTTTACCTTGGAGCTTTCAAGCGGCATGGGCCGTACATAACCGAGGGTCTTCTTACTAAGCTAGTCTCGTCGACAGGAAGAGTGAACCCTTTCATTATACCGCTTGTGGGTCAGCAGTTTGTCTCTTACTACTATCACTTTTCAGTCGCTCGTTATGGACATCTACCCCTACAGAAAACTTACGCAGTAGAAGTTTCAAGCTTCCTGCAGCGAATTGAAGCTGGGGAAACTTTCGAAATCGACCTGGTATATGATCAAGATCGCGGTGATGTACCGCCTCCACTTCAGGTTGATGGCACGGCTCGGACAACGCCAGCCCTTCTCGCAATGCCGATAATTGTTGACTAGGAGGTCTACAATCAGGATGTAAACTACTTGGAAATAGAGATCGGCGGACGTACACTTGAGAGTGGGCTCTCCCCACTAGATTGTAAAGACTGGGAGAAGCATCGCATTGTTTGGAATTGCTTTCATCTCTGCTTGAGCATTCACTTGATCTATGGCTAATAGTTCACGCAATATGCACACGTAATGTTGGGAAGATTGGCCAGAAGATTGCATCCGCAAATGAACCACCTTGGCGCGGAAAGGACGATCTTCTTCATCTGTCACTATGTTGTGGGCAAATGCGGACATCTACTACCAGCAGCAACACATGAAGAACAGGTCGACGAGCATATACGTCCTATTGAACGACTGAGGAGTTCTCTATCGACTTTGAACCAGATCCTGAGTACCCTGAACCGCCACATCCTTTCAGGTATATTACCGAGGAGGTCTCAAGAAACGGGCCCCTGCCATCTCGATCTTAAGTGGAAATCTTGGTCGCCCAGGCGTAGCGACCGCTAAGGGAGGAAGTGTGTGAAGTATTAGTTGCAAACAACGCGATGAATGGATAAGCAAATCATATCTTTTATTGGAGATATGAGTCGCCAAAGCAGTAGGGGGTCTAATGGCGGAAGAGTTGATCATGGATCGCACGCGCTTTCTCCCTAAGTTGAAAGAGAATCGTCCATATAGGTTCACGCGCTAAACGCTCCACCATCGTCAGGGTCTCTTCAAAGCCGTCGGGATAGGCCTTGAAGAGGTGAAAGGCGCAGCCACAGTGAAGGTGGCCACGCCTTTCACCGCGGCGAGCAGGGCGGAAGCGAACGAACTGAACGGAACTGTCCGACCCCACGTCGCTGGCCGGCGGAGCGGGAAGTGGCAACGGGCGCGGCGCAGGACCGGGCAGTGCCAACGGCTCCGGCAAAGGAGCCGAAGGCGAAAACACTACGGGCGGCGAAAGAGAAGACCGAGATAGAGGCAACGACATGGCGACGCTGGCGGAAATCACGCTAGACGCCATTCCACGGAGCGGCACAGTACAAAAACACACACATCAAAATTCCAACCATGCACTATGCTGAATTTGGGATATCCCCGGTACACAACCTCATGAGCTATGCCACCCCCTACCTACAGCAAGGCAAGAATCAGACCAAAGTTATACTTCCAGAAATGACCCAATTGGGGGACGTATATCAGACAGTCTCTGATGGGAGGAGGGGAGCAATCCCCACCACACAAAAGAATGGGTTAAGGATCAGGGGAGTGTCCCTTAACCTAACTGATCACGTGACGTGCAGTGAATTTGGGTTGCCTCAGAACACCTCGAGGGGGAAACGATTGGTAGGGTTTTCATGAATTTGGATTTGTGTGCCCTGGTGACGCGCTTCTACTTTCGTCAGCAATAACCGCTCGATGAATCCCGTTGAAATTCCGTGTAGAGTGTATGTAACCCCCGAGCTTCACAAAACATGTCTCAGAATGAACTTGTTTATAGTTCCCTCCCGCCGCGGGAAAATGACAGCAAGAAATGATCTATGGATAATTCGTGAACCAGATGGTGAGCTACAGACAAGGGCTCAGTAGGAGTAGTTCCTACCACGAAAATGTTTGGATGGGAATGATTAGTAAGGCAAATGGCTTTATGCACGCGAACATGGGACATGTCTTCAGACCGCACGCTAGTTACATGTTGTTACTCGTTAGTTACACACAGACGGACCTGCGAAACTGCACTGGAATTGAAGGTCCGATTTGTCTATATCAGCCGCGGCCCGGCTCGTTTTACTATCTTCGCCCTAGACCACCACCACCACCACCACCACCAGCCAACGAAGCAACTAAAACCAACTTTCCTTTGGCAATTCTTTCTTCCCTTTAGCACGGTCTGTGCTTCTCTGCCATCAACCTTCTCCCCCCCTTTTCTCTTATCTACCGACGGCTCGGTCTCCCGCCCTCTGTCCTGAAGTTGTAGTGTGTTGCCCTCCGTTGGGCTCGTGTGCACACTGCGACGGTTTTAATCGTACCGACGCCCTTGTCCTACCTAGGAACTTGGGTCGTGCGGTGTATCTACTAGCTACTTGGCCTGCGTCTCTCTCGTCGGTTGTTGGTTTCGACGTGGACAGTGAGACAGGCCGTGTTGCTCCAGTTCTGCTGTTCGGCTATTGCGTTTATCGCTGAGCTACCGCATTATCTTTCGCCTTTTAGGCTGGTACTCTCAGGCATTTCTTTTTTACTCTACTTGGATTTGTCACCACCCGCGCCGTTCCGTCTGGTTACGAGAAATGGCGTCTACACTTAGGTAGCCGAAGGCACCCTAGGTACCCTTTGTAAATTTCGTCTGAAATGCAGTTGACAACGGTACTACGAACCCACGTGGCTTCGTGGACAACACTTACGCGTGTCGCACTTACGCGTGTTGTATTGCCAATCAAGCGGTGTTCAGGGGTGGAGTACGACGGTACAGGGTCTCTTGCAATACCAAAGTGTACCAAAGGTACCATCGTACCCCTTTCATCATCAAAGGGACTACCTTCGCGAGAGGCTTACTGCTCGCCACTGCGCTAGCGGCGCAGCGCGCTCTCGCATGTCTTCGACGCGCCTCCGTCTTCCTCTCGACTGTGAAAGCCACGCCCAGCTCGCCACCTCGCATGCCACCTTCAATGCGCTCTTCCAACTATCTCGTCGTCTACAAGCTCCCCTCGCTGATCTCTCTGCGCGTTGCAACCCACCATCAGGCCACGCAGACACCATGTCAGCGCATGGCATACCCAGACCCAACAAGTGCACCAGCATCGTCTTCTGAGCCTGCCATACGCTTCATTTATCGTTTTTGCTAATTCGCCTTGCTCGCAGCGCTGTTGTTTTATGCGGTAACGTTTTAGTCCATGGCCGCATCCGTTATTCCTAAACAACTCCTGCTGGCATAGGTTTTTGTTCTGGTTCCGGCTGTCTTGGACTCAGTCGCGTTGTCTTGTCTGTGGCGCTATGTGTGGCTGCGGCGTGACGAGAATCATTTCCAAATGGACGCAGATCGAGGCGTGCTCGTTGCGGGACGCACTCGCGTTGACCTCTTCACGTTGCGAAGAGATTTTTTGTCAGAATGTCTGACGACGGCCTGGTAGAATCCGTGGATGAAACATATCTGCCAGAGGTTGTCTCGAGGTACGCGCCGATCATCATCATTTCGATGCGGTATTGCTCAGACTTGGAGGAAGCAGTGACACACTTGAACGCGTTTCTGGGAGACTGGCAGCTTCGCAACCAAGCCAAAACCTTACTACCGAGCCAAGCGATTCAACGCTTTCGCGGCTCATTTGGCTTTATCAACTTTCAACGCTGGTCAGATCTTCTTCGTGAACGCCCACGGCGCTAATCGCTGTACATGGAGGAAAAGGACGATGGATCAATTTTGTGCTATCGGCGTGTTCGGTTGGGATAGTACTGGAAACTTGTACTGGCAATCTGCGCATTCGGGCTACTGATCTGGGCGTTGTGCTTCTCATCGTTGCTCCCCCGCGTGATGCTGCCGCTCAAGCCGAAGCTGCTCCGAAACTTCATCGGCGTTACTGTCGCGTGGGCAGTGCTTTGTTTGATGCTGCTTGCGCTGTACTTTCGAATAGAGGTGTGGAACATGAGGGCCGAGGGAGTGGTTCGGCATCGAATCGGGTGGGCGTGCTGTTGTAGACGGCGTTCGTACGGTGTTTCCCGCGTGACCGTCGCCACGCTAGACCTGGCTGCGGCGCAGAGGCTGGGCTCTTCAATTACGACGGGGACGAATACGATGGGATGTCGGCGCTTTGGGCTGAGCTGGCGTGATGGTGAGTGCCGAAAGTTGCTCTCAATAGGTAAAATACTGGGCGGAGAGTCGTCGTACCTGGCGGAGAAAGTGCGATTTGTGTACCATCGGTACCCGGATGAAGTTGGGGTGGAAGAAAACGCGTAGCTCTGACCCGAGATCACAACCGGACCGGATGGCCGTGCAATACGAGTACATGTGAACAGGTGCACGGGTGTACCCATCATTTCCAAAAGCTGTATACGTGTAGGTTTTCTTTATCGCTTGCCTTACAGAGGAGATGGCGAGACACATGTACTTTGTCGAGCTCATCCTCCTTCTTCGTAGTAGTACAATTTGTCCAACTCCGTTCACTTCTCTGACATGCTTCTTCCCCAATAAGTTTTGAACAATGCCACATCTAAGTCGCGAGCTCGCTTCTTCGCGGGCTAGCATTTTCCCGCCCCTTCCAAACGATCTCGAAAATCGTCGCCAACAGCTTCCGGCTCCGGCCCAGTGCGCTCGCGCCACTACCGAGCTCACTGTAGTCAACGCGCCTCAGGCTTTACTCCGAGTGCCTGCACCTCCCGGCACACGCTCCGCCCCGCCATTGAGCCACCCTGGAAAATCGCCGTTCTAGCAATGGGCAATAGCAAGTATTTCGACATTGACAGGGGTCCGTCTTCAATCTCCCAGCGCGTCACAGGATACCACCACGCGGTAAGAACGCCGTCCCCGCCGTGGAAGCGCGTAGCTTTTCCGAATTCGGTCCATCTGTGGCACCCGTTGGGTGACGCCATTGTGGATGACTTCTTCAATCTTGTGGTCGTCGCACTCTTCGCATTCATAGTGTTCGCCTCGAAAAATTGTTTCAACGTGACGAAATATCTTCTGCCGGAACACCCATGGCTTGCGCAGTGTTGCATATTGGCGGCCGCATATCACTTCAAACTGGGTTGTTCTTTGTTTTCGAAGCAATATGTGAAGCAGCTGCAGAAGAACGCAGACGAAGTCATGTTCGTTGCTGAATATACCCGCTTCGACCTTTCTCACGTTGTTTCTTTCCACGCCACTAGGAGCTTTGAGGTACAGAGCCCGAATTCGTACAGAGTTACATCCGTGCAACATGTGAGATAGTGCGCGCGAACGACTACTCAGGTAAATTTCCAGGAACGGTGGTGTGGGTATGCGGCACACGAGGTGTAAGGCCTTGTGGGCTGCCGAGTCGGGGAAGACGGTCGTTGAAGGTGCGGAGTAGTCCATGGCACTCTGTAGTGAAACCGAGTACGGAGACAGGCGCAGTCCAAAAAGGTACCACGCGCCTAGCCAGAGAGCCGGTGCAATGGTAGTGATATCGCTGCAGAACAGCCTGTGCAGGTCTTAGACAACCTGAGTTCCTACTACGACTTAGGATCCGTGCCACAGGAAACAAGACGAAGAACCTTGTAGGAAGCACCTTGGTTAACTGTTTTTGGGGCTAGCGCCGACCTGGCGAAAATATATATCTAGTCTGGCACAGCCACACACGTGTACGAATTACCGACTACAGGGCACTAGCTGGCATCGGCATACACGTGGACTACTACTACTACTATGTTGACTACAACAACAGCATCCGACTAGCGGCCTTCCTTACAGCAGCACCAATGCAACTGGCACGGCTCAGTATCTTACATACCCCCCTTCTTAGCTTGTTGCCCGTTCTCGGGCAACCTCCCGTCTGAAACGTTCGAATCTGTTTTCGGTGTCTATTTGATACAATGCAAAAAAACGCTTATCTTCCCCGTTCCTCGCTCCACTTCGTACTTTCTCTCTTCACCTCACCGTCCGTACTCTCGCCATACCTTCTTTTCATCCCTTCCGGTTCCCTCGTGCCACAATTCCACTGGTCAGAGAGCATTGGGTCAGTTCCGATGCGGAGTTCGATCATCGCCGTCTCCCAGGCCGCGTTCCTCTCTCCCGTCGTCGCCTATGCATTCCGTATCCGGTCGAGGAGTATGTTGGCCTCGGCGGCGAGGTTCGACGCCACTCGTTTCTACGCGACACCGGTTCGTCCGGCCGTCGGGTATCTCACCGGCAACAAGCGCCTCCGCGATGACTCTTGGGAAGCCCGTTGGGGTCACATGCGCATCTATATTGACGAAGGTGCTCGCATTAACGCTGTGCACTCGGATATCGGTATTCCAGTCGACATGCTGTGGATTCGGTGCCCGCAGGAGCGTGAGTACCAACATTCACTAGCAGTCATCCTTCGCTGCCTGCGGGAACAGTACGCCGATCAACCCGACACGGCTCCGTTTCCTCCTCAAGACCACAATGTTCTCGGTCTCATTGCGTGGCCGGTACCGTTGGATAAGTTTTATCTTATCGCCGAAGGCGGGCGGTTGGGTGACGATATTGGCGACGAAGTGTGTATCCGAACTGAACATTATGTCTTCTTCGGCTGGCACAATCAGGAATTTCATGACCTACTGCGTCCGAAACGGCAGAGACTGTATTTAGAGGTCCCTGTACAGGAGTAGATATTCACCGTCTCCCGGTATCTATGCGTGCCGACGCCACCGATTGCGGCTTACCTCTACAGGGGCCATGGTCACCGACGGTCGGATGGCCTTCCTCGTTCGCACCGTACTCAAGGTAGAGTGGGCTGTATTGGTCTTTTTTTCCTTCCTGCTAGCTGCTAGGTAAGTGCTCCCGATGCAGTTGAAGTTCCATGACTGGGGTCTTGCCATGGATCCTGATCTCGAAGCTACGCCAGGGCGGCTGATGCGACTTCCATGCGAACTGGTTCGCTTCATTCGTGGACTCGGGATACAGAGCATCGTGAGGGGAACCGACTTCGGAGCAAGGGAGGCCGACGCACTCCTTGACTACGTGGTGCAGATTGACTGGGAGAAGACACCGGCACCTGGATACCTTTGGTACGATGCTGACTCGTTTCCCGACATTCCCCGTCATCCGGCGAAGCGGGACGATGGGAACGAAAACCGAAACAACCCTCCATTCTTACCGCAATCGGAGTGGATGGGTGCACTATGCGATTGAGCGCCTCATTACTTTCCGCACGCGCCTGGTTTCATAAAAGAATGTCTCCCGGGTGGCCACATTGTTCAACCGGAAGCGGTAGAGGAACAAGACGAGGAGACGCCAGCTATAGAGATCGATTTGGCTGGGACTCCGACGCCAGTTCCTGCTCCTCGATACACAGTGTTTGGGCGTGTCAGATGCTTCTCTATTGACCCGGAGATGGAGATGCCGCTGCTTCACGTCCACGAAAGGTTCGTCACCAATGCTGCGCTTGATCTCACCGAGGACGGAGTTCACCTCTCCCAGGAGTTGTACGCCGCCTACTGCTCGCTCAACGATCAGTGCTTTGCGGTGGGGGAGCATACGTCGGATAGTATGTCCGAAGCGCTGAAACGTGCTTCCGGTTGGGTTGAGTACGCCAAGCGTTGGCAGCACAACATGAGCCGACTAGATCTCTTCCGCGCAGCGGTGGCTACTCACTTTCAAAAAACTGTTTCTGTATCACAGAGAAGCGCAGAGGCCGATGTCGCGGAGGCCACAGAGTCGTTCAGCGTAGAACCGACGGACGCAGGTTCTCTCAATGGGCGCCTTCACCGCATCCGGGACGCGCTCGTAGTAGAAGGTCAGGCCACAATTCAAAGTGCAGAAACGGGTGCGGGACCGAGTCCGGTTGAAAATAGGGCGAACGCTCCTGCAGCCCGCGAAGAGGATGAAATAGCACCTATTAAAGAGACTCAATGGTTCCAGTGACGAGCCTAAAGCGTAACATACGTCTGAAGAACCGGGAGGATGGCTTGCGGAGAGCAACGGTATGTCCAGTGACCAGCAATGTTACTCAACCCTATGAACATTGATTCTGGGCGTATTTGGACCAAAAATGTGCCGCAATTTATTCGAAAAAAATAATGTGTGTACAGTACATGTCCCTGAGAGAGTCCAGTGGCTCTAGCTGCGAACGTCGTTGCAATTCAAGCGGGCCAATAGTAGCCGTAATTAGTTCTTTATTTTCTAATAGCTCCTATCTATTACCGTACATGGTCGGAAAGTAGTCGGCACCGACGGGATGGAACGAATGCTACCATACAAGTGTTATTCAACATTTCTTCAAGACGTTCAAGACTTTCCTCAAGTCCATCATCGTAGTGGGTGAAAAAAGGAGACGTGGGGGGGCCGTTGCTGGTGGAGGGAGTTATCAATTGACCCGAGTTTAGTACTTGAATATCAGCGCCTCTGAATTCCTTGAACTTAAGATTGTTGATGAACGGTTTTTTGCACCCTTTCCGACTTTCGGAAATATCTTGCCCTTCGTCACATTTAAATTCTACATGTCTCTCAGGAACCTGGCGGAACCTGCATAGCCCCAAGTCTCAGCGTTGAATGCGAAATAGACATGCTGACGTTCAAAATCGCCTTTCTCCGTGGCTTGGCGCCAGTAGTTGGCCAGAGCTTCTGCTACAGCCATCAACACAGCCAAGGAAGATTTTTCTGCTCCAGCGCCCATTCCAAACTCTGGGTAGAATGCATAAGAGTCCATCGGCGCTGTGATGAACAAGTACTTGCGGGGAGCATCGGAGGTGACAGTAGAGTTGACTCGACCAAGGGCGGACCAAAAAGAATGGCCACCTATTGGTAAACAGGTCCTATTTCGCAAACACTACTCAGAGGTAACAGAAGAGCCCGCATTTTCTACGTTGGAATTGCTTTCGTTGGTGATATTGGCCGAAGGTGTCGGAGTAACAGTGGAAGCACAAGCCCACATTCTACCAATGGACTGGAGCTTGTACTGAGGAGAAAAAGCACCTCTGTTGTTTCCATTATGTAAACAAATATACGCGCCCACTGCTGTTACTGGACCAGTACAGCTCTCCTCGAGGGCTCCTGCCCATACGAACATCCACTCTGCCTTTCACTTGTTCACCGTCATGTTTGACTACATCTCCAAGAGTTAAATCGTAATAGCGGACTCCCGGGAAAACCATCATGCTCATAGTATATAAAAGCTTGTCTCGTATGAGCTTGTGAAAGCTGCCATGGAGGACAGGTGGTTCTGGCATGTTTGAGTTCATATGTGGTGGAAAAGAACAGGTTTCCCGACTTGGGGAGGTCAGCGTAGTGGTACTTACCACCCATGGGAGATCCGTTTTCTACGAGACATCCACCGGCAACCGCTTGGACAACAGAGCCAGCGCCTTCTTTTCCTTTATGCCCAACTTCTGCAGCGGGATAGATGTACCCATACGCTGCGTCATTGGCATATAGCGGGGAAACACCGGTCACCAGCCCACCAACGCTTTTATGAACGAATGTTCCTTCACGGTTTGAGCACCCACAATTGCCACCCTTGACCACCAAGTTAGTTTCTTCTATGTCATCTCGACCTACGTCCGTTACAAAAATCCTTCCGTCCTTTCCAAAGGAGATGGTGTGTTGGTTCCGGAATCCCAAGGCGTAGACCTCATTTAGCATGAACGTTTTGTTAATGAACGGATTACCGGGCGGTACGGTAAATGGAAGTCTGCCCTGTCGAAGTAGATTGATCCTCAATATCTTACCAAGAGCATCGTTCTTCTCCCCACCACCAGCAGTTGCGGATTGGAAAGAGCCATCACTATAAGCGATGTATAGATAATTACCGAAGAAGGCGATTTGTTTGATTGAGTGGTCGAAAAAGGGCATTCCAACGCGAAACACATTCCGGTAGGTGAAGACATTCGGGACACCGGTTTTGAAATCGTGAATGAACTCCAAGAGAACGCCATCGGCTTTAATTGGCGTCTGGGCATCAGGCAAGTAATAGAAATCACGTGGGTTTTTTGGTCTTGACTCCATTGCGGCAATGTATATTCTTCAATTCTGAGCGAAGTTGGGGTGAAATGCAATGCTTCTTACACCGCCGTGCATTTTGTTGAAGAAGTTGAGAAACCAATTCGTGCTGGCTGTGAATGCGTAGTCCACATCGAGGTAAAGTGAAACAATCCCTTGTGGGTTGAGCCTGTACACGGCATGAAGCGTGCAGACGTAAAGGTCATATCTGAGCGAAACGATATAAACAATCTTTGCACTTTCACCTGGGAGCTTCGCGAACTTCCTTGTCTGAACACTGAATCCGCCGTGAATAATGGGAGCGGAAACAGGATTGTCAGCCAGCGCAGCGCTCAACACGAGAGCTATAAGAGCAATGGAGATGGCAGTACGATACATGTCCAAAGGTTATTGCGAACTAGTGAACAGTTTCCATACAGCAAACCCTGAGCATGAGCTCATTGCGGATACGCACTCGGGAGTAAGACAGAAGGAGCAATTGAAGTAATGGTAATAGGCTGCGAAAGACACGGAAGTGAATGATGACAAGACATAGCAGACTCACAGACGATTCGGTGCTCTGCGAGAGGAGGGCAGCGGCCATAGGCTCATATGCTGCTCATTTGAAAACAGAGAGCTGCCACCGTCGCTGAACTAAAGGGAGGTCGCGTGATTAAGATGAGGATTAAAGCTATCCGCCGTGGCCGAGATTGGCACAATGCCATATCGAAACTCCACCACAAATGCACAGAAGCTTTGAAAACGCAGCCAAGGAAACGAGGAAGAGGTGGGACAACCTTACGGGTTAGTATCTATCGATAGAGTAGACAGTGCGGTTTTCATACACACGTGAAGAATGGTTCACGATTATGGCTGTGCATAAGAAAGTGCGCGACGGCGACGGCAAACGATGACGGCAGATGCAATTGATGCAGCGGGCGAATGGTCTCGCAACCTGCGGCTGAAAAGAAGGGAAAAAATTCTCAAGAGACGGTATCTGTCACGAGAGCAGTCGCTCAGCAACAATTGGCACGATGCTGCGCGAAGAGCCGAGCAAGCGCGGTAGAATGTTGCATTTGGTTTGTATGCCAGACGGCGCAAGAAGTGCGCGCATCGGAAAGGAGACGGGCGGGTGCCCAACAATCTGAATGAAAGTGTCCCACGGCGCTGGCCGTGGGGACACTGCGTTTGGATCGCGGCGGAGAACGCAGTCGATGGAGCAGGAGTACCAGGGGTACGGCCGTTGCGCGCGCTTTCTGCACTTGTTAAATCAGTGTGAGCTGAAATTTTGAGAACGATGGCACGTGCCTATCGAGGGGGAACCGTTTCAATTGCGTTCGTTATAATACTACCCGTCCTTCTGGCGAAGCCGTTAGTCTGCAAGTGCGTCGTCTTCTGTTGTCCGTTGCACACGTGCGGGGAAAGGAAATCGTTTTCCGATTCGTCACGCAGCTACGCCTGTCATACAAGTTCTCCGTGGAGATCTTTGTCAGAGAGGCCTTTGCGAGGCACGTAGGTGGTTGCGTAGAACGGCGTCTACGCCACTCTGGGTGTATCTATACCGTTCTATGGTTTCCTACGAGTTCACTCTGTACTGTCATCAGAAAGACTCCATCACTTGCATGGCCACTACCTCGACATCTAGTACACCAGCCGACCTAACAGAACTCAAAAACGCCCTCAACGCTCTCCGTCGCGCGCGTCCCACCAAGCGGCAGCGCGCCGAAACCTCAACACCCCCTAAATCATCCAAATCATGCACAAGCGCTCGAGCGTTCCCGCTTCAGAAGCATCCACTGTCTCAGGACCTGCTTCATGATTGGTTCAATCGACTTTCGAAAGGATCTCATAACCCTTTGTCGTTCCACTCCGTACGCCTAGGGTCTGCCAATGTGCGTGCGGCAGGAAAAGTCATCGACATGAGGGCCACTCGGTGCATTCCTACTCAGCGAGCAGTTTGGTACATCCGCATCGCCATGCTAAACGAATGAGTCAAAAAACTTTGCCCATATCGTCATCCGCCAAGCCCCAAGCTCTTTTGGACCGAGCAGCTATGCGGTCTTCTCAAAGCCGAGATTGACGCCATTCGAGTGCGTAAGACCCCAGTATTAGGCATAATGAAGCGATTGGAATTCTGGATTTATGTGCTGGACCTGGAAAGAAGGCAGACCGACGAAGGGCTTCTTGATGTTTCGAAATGAATTACTGCCATTGCACAAGCGTTTCGAGTCGAGTTATTGTCTTCACAATCCTTCAGCGCCTCTGGGACGAAGAATACCATTATGGCCGCTCGGCGCTTCTTACCGGAATTTGTATCATCTCCGGAAAGCGCTTGGATTCTGCTCGAGGCGCTTTTGCGACGATCGGGCCTCATCATAAGTACGCGTCGTACACATGCTTCCGCTGTTCGCGAAAGTGCCAAAGGAAAGAACGCCTAAAGAAAAGTGACCAAGTGAGGTTCCAAAGCTACCTCCGCGCTTAACACTGTTACTGGGCCAGCCAAATTTACACCCAATGCATGCCACCTCGAAGTCATGCATCTGCTGCAAGCCGGTTTGAATGCATTGCAAGTACGCGTCCAAATCAAGAGCCAGGAGTTTAGCATGCACGCCTTCGAACAACTAGTTCGTAAGGCCGCTGATACCATTCAAGGTTCGAAAGACAGAAGGAAAGAACGAGAACCCAATCCTGACTATCGCACCAAAGAGGAACGAATGTGTTCTCCGAATGCAGCCATGCGTCACTTTGAACGGCTTTCTATTCATGGAGATGTTGCTCGCGTTACTGCGATTTTGCGACGAGCTTACAAAGAGGGCGGTGGTGGGTCGACGGCTGTACGAATAGTATGCGAGTGAGCTCTGTCCTCTATGGTTGCGGACCGTGCGGAAGTCATCTGCATCGCAACAGCCGTTCTACATAAACTTGCCTCTGGATTAACGAACACAAGGTCAACCTCAAGAACAACTAAGAACGACACAACTCCGAAACGCAACAAAAAGGGAATTCACCAAAGGAGTAGTGACTCCCGGCATCGTTAAACACCCTGACTGGTAACTATCAGCTACCACCTTTGCAACGCGACATATGGCACTTCATGAAGCATTATGCGAATGACAGAATACCTGAGAATACGGATAAGAATGAAGCCATTGTAAAGGAGCTAAACGGAGGACTCCAGACGGATAACATGGACGACCATGACTCCGTGGTTCGCTTTATTGCTCACCCTTGCACACATGACTTGCTGTCTCTCCCGTTATTGGTGCGCGACGTATCAAGGCTTGCAGCCACCAATCATCGCAGTGCCTCATTCCTTGTCAAATGTTTGTCTTTGCTACCAGATCCTGTAGAAAAGTCGGTTTCAGATTGCCGTCGGTCGATTCTAAGGAAGTATGGCTACATTTCACCAACCAGGCAGTGCTACGCTTACGGTGTTTGTGAAGAGAGCGTTTTGGTTGCCTGCAGTGGTGATGCAGATTCAGTGGAAACTCAGGTTGTGTCTCTTGCAAACAAGGGTGATAAAAACGTAATTCTTCCTACAATAGATGCTTTTTGTCATCGAGACCTAACGTTACTAACTGGTGACCACGCTAAAGTGCAGAACAATTTATCAACGATGGCCTCTTTCATGGTCTCACTCGGAGAGGGTGGTATCGCTACAGAGTGGGTGATGAACTGCTGTCTGCAACTTGTTGGACCTTTACCTTAAGAGTGTCAAAGAGGGGAGTATTAGTGATCACACTGTTCAAAAGTTTGTGGCAAAAAGCCAGATTTTCGAATGGCCTGCGAATCAACAACTGAAGCGGCAACTGGAAGCAGCATTCGTACCAGCGATACGATGGGTGGAGCAACCTGAACGGGATTTGATGGTTCGGCTAATGCCACCAAGTTCCGCATACAGCCCTTCCGGCATGAACTCTGTAACGGTTTTGAAGGGCGATGGGAGCGTTGTTGGCAATTGGATTTTGTTGGAAGGTTATGGCAGAGGAGCGAATCAAGGAAATGCTACACCACCCGAGAATATGTGGAGGCAGAGGGGCACAATAATCGACAAGGATATTGCACGTGGTACCGTGCATCTGAAATGTACGTACTTGACATTTGTTAGTCTGGCTGTATAGATTCAAGGGAGCAGCATATGTGTGCTATACGTAATGATTCATAAGAAATTGCCAACCGGAAAACTGTTCAGAGAAGGGTTCATGCTGTTGGTTGATTCCTCTTCGTTTTCTCTGTCAGTACAGAAAGGGAACAAGAGCCTTCATTATCGCCTTCCAATTGAAGAATCTTCTTATTGCCATTAAATACTTGCAAGTTTGAATCGGAAAAAAGTGTAAACTGCGACAAACATGATAGATATCCGTTACGGAATGAACGTGGTACCGGTCTTGACATTGTTGAGAAGAATCAACAGTCTTCGGCCTCACTCCTGCATCTGCTACGAACAGATGAGCTGTGTCATTGTGTGAGGATGTGCCTTGTGACGCAGTAACTGTACTTGCTGCAGACGACGATTCGAGCTTCTTTTCATGGTACCGACGACGTGTGTTACGATTATCTCTTTCACGATTCTTGGTTCTATATCGGCGGACCTTTTCAGCGTTTTTAATGCGCTTATCAATTTTCAATTTTACATCTGCAGAGTACACTTTATGAGTCGTCCCGGGAAGAATTAGAGTCTCTCGGTCACATTTTGAGCTGTCGTACACCGGTTTGGAGCTATTTACACAGACATAATGAACCGGACCAGTGAAGAATCGTTCTCTCGGAGGCTCGGGTGTTTCAACATATTCCATCCGTTTCACACTGAAAGGGACCAATTCTTGAATCACTGTTGGGAAAGTCTTCAACTTACTTCGATTTACTGTCTTCACACTGCAGGCATCACTTTGTCTATGTCCAGAGCTACTGCAAACACTGCAGAAAACGCAAGATTCAATTGATTTGTCAGGCGCGTACTGCTCTTTATGTGAAGGCCCTGGCACGGTACCACAGATTATATGAATAGGTTCTTCACATATGAGACAGTGATCGTTCGGGTTTGAGCCAATGACGCCGCCAGACACACGACATTTTTTCGGGGAATGTTCAACTCAAGAATATATTGGGAGGGGCGGCATAGTGTGTTGGTGTGTTGGTACGAATATTCCGTGGACGTAGTTGAGGCAACGTACTGATGAAGTCAAGGTTGAGTGGAATGCCGAACGTTCGGCACTCTGAGAAGCCCGATATACTCCACATGATCATCGCTCTCAACACGTTTCACGTAACTGCTCTCAACCAATCATTTTATTTCATTCATGTAACCACAACCTGTGCCGAACTTCTAATCAGGGGAGCGCGTCTAGAGTTGCCCGCCATTTAGACTGCGTGTGGTGGTTCGATGGTGAGGCGTGCGCATGCAATCTACGCCTTGGACATTGGAAGACGAGACTAGGGGGCTGCGACGCCGCCTTTGTGGCGAGCAACATTCCTCCCCGTATGGCTCGAGGAAATTGTACTGTCGTGCTTGGCGCGGCGTGCTTCATATACGCTAATCGTGCCAGAAAGAAAATGTCGACGCACGCCATTCGATTCTGTCAATTGTGGCACGTCTCGAGATGTGATTTGGACGGGTCTTCAGCCTCGCACGTTGCCAGCACATAATTCTCGTTCTATAGACTTCACTCTCTGTGTATCCGAGTGAAAGATGTTTCCAATGAAACTTGATCCAGTTTGAACAGACCCACAGCAAAGGATTTATTGAGAGCAATTCCAACGCTGTGCGAATCCGACGTAGGCACCATCTTCTCATACGAACCCTATGACACATATTTCTATCTTAATTGGTTGCCTGAACTTTCGAAAAGCCTTGTATTTCTCTGGACTCTCTCTGCAGATCCAGATAATACCGCCTGCCAGATATATCTAGATATCCAACAACTCTGTGGATGCAATGGGCTATCTCGGTGCTAATGCTGGTGCGTTTTCGATTTTGAACGAAGACTAGGTCCAAGCTTTTGTCATGCACACAGCCGTGCTGCCATTTGATATCTAAAAAAACTGCTCGTACTCGCTGCATGGATTTTTCTCCCTCAAGTTCAAAATGAACCTCCAGAATTCTCATGACATCGCCATAATAGAGTTCCTTACTCTCAGAAGCGGTCGATTTAGCGGAGGCCGACTTTGGACATTCTGAGAGTCCATTCTCTTCTCCATTAGTCTCCAGTAGGAATTCAGCTGCCACACAAAACTTTTGACGAGCATTCTGGAGTCTGTCAGCTCTCCTCCGGTAAGCTTCAATGGTCTCTATGCCGAAAGTTTTCCCCATGCATGAAATAGAAGCCGCGTTGTACTGATTTACTCTGAGAATCTTTGTTCTCTCGCCTTGGAGTGAAAAGTTCGAATCAGAGAACCGATGAACAGCTCCTTTCTGCGCTTCTGAAAGGATGCTCGTCTTTCGAGATCCATGGCACTCAACAAGTGTATCTAGTTCGAAGCAAGTATCGGTGACGCTACTTTGTTCAAATGATGAGCTCAGTATCATACTAGTGTCATACGTAGTTCTGGGTGCAATACCGTCGTTCATCATGCGAAGGCAGAACAGCTTGCGGTTCCTTTGGAAAAGACTTGAGTGTATATTTATCTTGGCATGCATCCGCCTCCCCATCTCCCCGAGGAGCCTTTCTACCCGGAATTGCGAAGTTACTGGGAGATGTCCACACTCTCTCAAAAGTCCTGGAAGATGTAGAATTGCGTGAGTAGAGGGTGTTAAACAATATCCGTGACGCTCAGATTGCCAGAACTTCTTCACGAACCGGATATACAGTTCCTCTACAACGGTTTTCAACTCCTCTTCGGCTTTCGCCCCACAGTTGTACCCGAAGCACAATTTCACCATTCTCGAAGTGAGTCACCATATTACAACTATCTCACGATCAACTTTATACCTGTGCAAGAACGGCAGTAGATAGGCCTCTGCCGCTCTTTTCAAGTCTTCTGCTTTGTACTTGCTAAGTTCACCAACACTAAGAGGTGGCCGATCCCACGAAACTGGTATTCCACATGAAAAGATTTCCATGAATTTCTCAATTCTCTGCACGATATTTGCCGGAATGCAATACGAAGGTAACATGGATAGTTCCTCATGATGGGGATGAACGGCGAAAATCAACTTCATAATGTGCTTTATCCACCCAAGTAACACCAGATGCATCACATCGTACGGAAAAGAGTATATCACGTCCACGGAAAGTTTTCGCAGGCAGCAATCAGACTTGATCCCTGTTTTCCTTACTAACTTCTTCCGGTTTGTATCTGTTTTTCCGCGACGTGATAGGTTCTTTCACGTCTCGACGATTTCCATTCGTGAACGACTCTGACCGCATTCCATGTTGATCACATCTCCGACCTTGTATGAAGAACCCCCTTTTATTATACTGTTCCACATGTTCTTTGGAGTATTTGGAGTGGAGCATGAATACTTAATTTCTTTCACACGTTCTTTGACTTTCAGACAGAACCTACAGAAACGGTTCCCGATATGGCCCACATATCCTAGCACTTTCGAAGCAGCAGGCCAATCAGCGGTAAAGAAGACGATAAATGCCTTCAGAACACGCGTTTTTCTGTCAGAACACACTACTGGTATTCCTCGTTCCAGATCTCTAAGATCCCGCACAATCATGTGCATGAATGTATCGAAGTATTCCCACGAATGTGACCCGGATACAAAGGCAAGTATGATGCAGTTATTCGCCCGCGATCTTTCCCTGGCACTAAAGTTTAGAATGGTGCACACAATCGGCCATTTGGAAATAGGTTCTCCCTTTCGAGTCTTCGCACATTCAAGCCCGTCCGTGGAAATCGTGAGAAAGGCGAATATCTCTCCGGATTTTTCGTACCAGGCTATCATTTTCTCCTTGAACAATCGTCTGAACACCTGTCCGTGAAAGTAATCATGCTTCTCTTCGTCATCCCAGTGCCCTAAGCATGCTTCCTTGGCGCGACAACACCCCTGTACTATCTCTTGGAAGGAAGACCTAGCACTGCAGAGAGATTTAAGGGCAATGGAGGGAGGCATTTTCCAAAATCGTGCGCTTCCGGGTCCTCTGAGAGGATTAGAACACACTGGACATTCTGCTGCGTTCCCGAGTTTGCCAGCTGATATTGCATGACCGACAGGACACATGTTCAAGTAATACTTTGCGGCTAATGATTGGCGTGCTGCATATGACGCCAGAGTTCGGTATGAGACCTTCGATTTCACAGACTCAACTACGAGAAGCCTTTCAATTGTTCTCTCTGATATGTTTGACAGTTCTGCGGTGTACAAAAAAACGTTTAGTCTGCGAAACTCGAGAGCATTCGGGCTCACTTCCGAATGTCTATCTTGATATGGAGAACCCCCAGCACCAGTTGAACAGATCAGAGACTCCTAAGATCCAAATTGACTGCTATAAAGCGTGCTCCAGTGCATGGAACTGTCGGCTTGAGCCGGTGTCAATGAGATATGGCCTTCTTCTTTCTCGGCACAAGGCAAAGGACTGGGATTTTGAACTGAATTGAGCGGCTGTTCTTCGTCTTCCAACAAAATGCCATTATCTTCGAGCTGATTTATGACGTGGTCATCCGGTAAAACCGCGCTTTCATCCGTTTCAGAAGGTTTTTCACCGTTTACCTGGTCGTCCATCACGTCAGATGTTCTTTCTTCCACAATATCTTCATTGATATTGGCTTGGATCTCAACTTGACAACCTCCCATCTCCCATCTGAATCTTCTCTTCTGACGCCGAGATTGGTGATGTTCGGATTCATCTTCGTTATCAGAGCTGTCTGAGTGAGATTGGAACATCTTCGAAGACGCTGTAGTCGTCAGTTACCGTCGCTTTTTTCTCTTTTTGGTGTGAGAAAGCATTTTGTCACTCATTGCTTCGTAACTCAGAGGATGCGATAAGATGTAGCTCTCTCACGCAGATGATGCTATCAGAAAATTGCAACGAGAGTTACTAAAACTGCTGAGGTTCATGGTATAGCGTTTTATAATTCAGGGAGGTACACTTTACTGGGATATACCGCTACGTTTTTCATAATCACATCACGTAATTCCCAAAAACTTTCGAAGGCAGGATTTTCAAACTTTGCACTCTTCACTGCGAGCCTACTATCCCGAAGTTCTCCGCTCCGTGCCCCGCATATCCATGTTTCTCTTCGATCCTCTTTCGGCTGAACTGGAACGCGCGCCTTTGCCACACATGGTACTTGACCGACGCGATGGAAATGTACTCATCCACCCCATCTTCACACCCAGAGTCTACCGGAAACTCTGGAACTGCCCTTCTCCGTTGCGTCTTCCAGGACGTGCATACGGAAAGTGTCTCTGCAGTTTTTAGGCCTTCGAAACGCTTCGAGTCTCACTATATCCCGAGTAAGTGTTCTCCCTTTTGCATATCTGCCGCGATCACGCTTTTCTCCTTCGACATCTTTTGCGCTAAGATTCTTTCTCTTTCCACTTTATATGGGCTCCCTCCTTGTCTGACACCTTGCCACCGCGGCTTCTCGTAGTCTGTGAGCTCTTACTCAGCTTCTGTGCATAGTCGTTCACTACGTTTGCATCCTTGAGCACCGACGTTCTGCCACTTGCAGATAGTTGCAAAGTAAGCACTTCAAAGCTCTTTTCGTTTCCTGCGACGCATGTCTTCACAAAACTGACTGTGAGTGTTTCCTGTCATATATATGTGTCATCAATCTCACCAGCTCATCGTTACAATGACCTCTCGTGTTCTGCAAGGAGTAACTGTCGATACTCAGCGCTCATTAGCGCAGGAAGTAACCGGAAACTCTGGGAAACAATCCTCTATTCTAGCCCCGGGTACTATTGGTGTCTTATCAGCTTCCGAGAAGCGAAAGATGAAGGATTCAGATCGTCCAGGAGTGCCAACCGGAGCGGCTATTTCTTCACGTTTAGTGTTCAATCGTTTGTATCGCAGACAGATGGCCTCTGGGGCCCCGTCTTGCGAGGACTATCCTGTGTATCCGGAGATGGCAAACTCTGTGAAAGATCTTATCAGGCAGTTCATGTACTAGAAGATGAAGCTCAAGCGGGGAGAGCGAACCTTTATGTCGATAAAGATTGAGTGCGCTTCACAACCATCGCAGCTCAAGAAGAAAGTGGTGGAAACCTTCCCAATTCTTGCTGCAGCTCAGAAATACTGGATAGTCACGGAGTTCATCAAAAAGGCCATTCAGAGAGATCACAAGGCGAAAGTGGAGGCTTCTACGAAGGTTGCGAAGAAGAAGAATGAAGTTCGTGGTGAGGGAACCAACGGGAATGTGGTCGGAGGTGGAGCAGACGGTGCTACTCGTGATCCAAACTCCGCTTCGCACAATTTCAACCACGAAAATGAGGGTACCGAACGCGCGTCTTTGTGCAATGCGGAGAATGTCGATGTTGTTGCACCTGGTGGTGATAGCGCCCGTGCCCTATCTGACCAAAGGAACATGATTGCTGTTGCAAGGTCTGAGGCAGAAGTATCAGCAGGCGGCAATGGTCATGGTTCTTCTGCACCTAATCGCTGTCATGATGACGTTGTCGAAAGGAGTAGCGTCTAAATGGAGGATGATGACTTGCATGAGAGAGATAACGCGAAGAGTGCGGGAAATAGGAGAGGCTACCGCGTGTCTAACAAGCGAAAGTATCTCGTTCATGAAGACGAAGGCGTTGATGGTGACGAGGGTGATGATGACTCGCATGAGATGGAGAACAGGAGAGAATGCCGTATGCCCAACAACCACAGGTACATCGTTGATGGAGATGATGGCGATGATGGCGATGAGATTGAGGATGAGAGTGGTGATGAAGGGTACATTTCCAAAGCCTTTCAACACAAGGCATCTAGAAAGGGCAAGAAGAACGGGAAGAAAGTCCCTAGACAGGCTCGCTGCCGTGCCGAACGTCAACGTGCGGGAGAGGATGATGTCGACATGTCCGATGAGACAGAACAATCGGAGCAGAGCAGCTCATCTCACTACAGTCAGCCGCCCAACAAACGTAGAATGGTTGGCAAATCCCGCTCCACCCGCAAGAGTGGTCGTCGTCAAGTTCCGAAGGTGAAGAATGTGAAGCATGCGAAGAACAACCGCTCTGGTTTCCGCGCCCCGCGTTCCACAAACCATTAATGTGGTATCGTGCCGCAGTACTCACGCAACCTTGACTATCATTTGGAAGTGGACCCTCAATCTCCCTAAGGTATGTATTGCTAGTTGTTTTGCACTCCCTGCAGCCCCTGCGCATGGAAACGTTGTATCTAACCATTTGACTTGTCATTTCCGTGCACTAGGCTCTGAATGTTTCAGTTCTACACCGTCAGTGTTTATGGCTTGGGTTTCTGCCCCTTCCATTCTTCTTGCTCTTTTAATTTTCTGTTTTTGTCTCTTGCTCTATGCGACGCAGTAGTTCACCGCAGGTTCAGATCTGTTCATGACTGTGATCGACACATGAGTTCGTGGTAGCCATTGATGGCCACCGGTGTCATCACGTAGATACCTTTGTTCTCAGTTGACTGTTTCAGCTATTTCTCACATTGTGCAAAGTTTTGCTTGTACAAGGGGTTTATGGTCCTCTTGGTGGCCAGAGTGGTCGCTTCGACCATCATCAATCCTATTCAGAGCAGCATATCTGTGATATATGGGACGATTGAAAGCCAAACTTGCCCTCTCAGGGATCCACAGTGGTTCCATATACGAGCGAGTTTTGCTCAAAGCCGGTCTACATTTAGAGCTGTCTTCAAGCCACGACGGCTCCTTCTGGGCATTTTTGTTCACATTTGAGCTATAATTGGAGCTGTACCAGACTAGTTCGTATGCAGCTTTAGCTATGGGTTTGTACCAAATACGAATATGTTAAAGATGAATTCTGATCAGTGTCCGTACATAAGGCGTCAGCTTATGAATATCTTTCGTTCACCAAAGACTGCACTGCTTTCGAGCATATACCGTACCAAACATGCCCTGCTCTAATTGGCACTATTTCGTCCTACGCTAAGCGGCATAATATCGGCCATTTTATGAACACCTTTTGGCCTTTTTTCGTACACGAAATTAAGGCCGTTTATCGGCACATTCACGGCATATTTTTGGCCATATTTGGCCAGGTGACATTGCGCACTGGGTCAAATAAACAGTTTGATTTTTGGGAGAGCTCGAGAGCTGCCATGCATGTGCGCGCGCTTAGTAACCGATCCGCTAATCAGTAATGCGCCTAGATCGTGGGCGCCGGCTCTCAAAAACTCCTAAGTATTTTGAGCTCGCTGGAAGCGCAAATTGCGTGTTGTCAGCCTCTGAAACGGCTTCGTTTCCGAGTTATCGGGCAAACAAGTAATCGCCGTTTTCCACCGTTTGCGGAGGGGTAATTTCCGCAACAAACACTTTGATTATCCTTGCAAGTAGCCTCTGGCGCTTGCAGGCGCTGCCTGCCGTATACGGGCCGAGAGAGCATGCGCATATGGTGTTGTCACCCTCCGTGGCGTGGTGCGTCCTTTCTTAGCGTGCCGCGAGCACCGCGTCCTTGCTGAGCGCGCCGCGAGCACCGCTCCCTTGCTGGGCGCCGCCGCGTGCACTGCGTCCTTGCTGGGCGCGCCGCGTGCACCGCGTCCTTGCTGAGCGCCACGCTGCGTGCTGCGCATTGCGCAAAGTGCTCAAGGGCCTTCCAGGTGCCTTGTTCTTCCATCTGCTTCCGTATCCGGACCATTCCTAATTGTTCGCGTTACATTGTTTTGCTTCGTGTGTTGAGTCAGTAAGAAGACAGGTAAAATGATTTGTTACAAAGAAGCATTGTCAATTTGAAACTACGTTATAACCTCTTTTGAGACGGTAAATTACCGCTTTGAAGCTTCTTGCTTCCGAGTTGTTCGGCGATTAGTACCTCCTTCTTAGGTTGGGATGCGTCCTCGCGAGCCGTTCGACGGAAGTATCTTTCCGCAGAGTTGTGTGGGATGTTCCGCCTCGGTTCCCGTGTAGACTTCTTGAAACCATACCACTTCACTCGTACGAGCTCCTCACCGTCTTCGGCTGTACCGTGGCCGGTGACCTTCTCCGACTCATACTTTCTCCGTCTCCGAGGAAGTAGAAGCCTTGGTCGGGTGAGATGTGGGCGGAGTCTTGTGTGCGCCCACCGGCGTTTTAAAGGTACTGTCTTCAACGCGAGTAGATCCTTCCGGCGGCGGTGCAGGCCTGGCCTTCGAGTGTGGCGCTTCTGAGTGAACGTTCCGTTCCATATCGGCTTCACAATCATTGGAGGTATCAGCTGAGTTGTCTAGCTCCTCGGAAACAGGAGGGGTGGCAGATACGGGATTAAGTTCCGTGACGGAGCCCGGGGCTGCGCCCTCCTCGGAAATGGGAGCAGGCGCCCCCGTCACACGGTCAATACTAACAATGTCGTGTAACCCGTCAATATCCAGTGTAACCGTTCTGTCGGTAACACAAACGACCTTCTACGGGCCTTCCGAAGCCAGTAACAATTTCTTGACGATATCCTCGTATTCGGTAGAGTTCTTCTTCCGAGGCGGAGCGTCCAAGTAAACCATATCCCCTTCCTTAAAGTTTGGATTCTACCGTATCCGGGAATCAAAGGATGCTTTGTAGCGCTCCTGCGCTTTGCCTAACTTGGTGTAGGCTAGCTTGATTAGTTCCGATATGTGGGCTCGTGTTACGCGACGGGTCTCTGCCGTTGTCGGGTGGAGAGATGCCGTTTGCGGAAGAGCAGACGTGGGTTCGTCGAGCACAACCCCGGGAGGGTGCCGCTTGAGGGAGAGTTCGAAAAGTGTGAATCCGGTTGAACGGTGAACTTGCAGGTTGTATCCGTACACCAACGGTTGGGCCAGCTGGCCCCAGACCTTCTGGTGTTCAGATACATAATGCCGCAAGCGGGTTGCTAAAACCTTATTAAATCTTTCGGATTGTTTGTTCGTCTGGGGGTGGTAAGCAGTCGTCAGGGCGTGCGTGATACCGAGATCGACGGCAAGAGATTCAAAATACTTGGCAACGAACTGTCGGGCGTCTTTGGTGAGAAGATAGGTAGGAATCCCGTAAAAGCACACCCAGTTTTCGAGAAAGGCGATACCGATATCAGTCGCCTTTGTGTCCGACAGCGGTATAGCCCTAGTGAGTTTTGTGAAGCGGTCCGTTATCACCAGTATGTACTTCTTCCCGCGTCCGGTCTTCGGCAAAGGGCCTAATATGTCCATAGCCATGAACTCGAAAGGGCCCATTGCCAGGAACAACTTCAAGTACTTCTGGTTTTTGAAGTGAGTTCCGGGGGCTGCTCGGCGCGGTTCACATCGAGAAACGGTCTCAAACACATGCTGTGACATGAAGGGCCAATAAAAATCCCGACACAAGGTGTAGTAAGTCTTGATCGCGCCTGGGTGCCCCGCCAAACATTGGAAATGAGCCAGTTCGAGAACTCTTTCCCGTAGGGACTCCGGTACTACTCTCTGTACGGCTCCTTCAATCGGCGAGATTCTGCATAGTATCCCGGAACGGTTGTAATCAAACTGGGACTTAGGGTCTCCGAGGGATTCGGCTTTTGCATTGCAGAAGGGATCTTTCGCCTGAGCGGCTGGGAACTCGTCAACCGTTATCGAGGTGACGTCCGGTTGTTCCGGGATGGTTGTGAATACATGTAGCGGCTCCCCGTCGTCGGTGATCGTAGGCCAGTTGATCAAGGCGTCCTCTATGATTTCTCTGTTCACAAGTACATCCGCGACGGCGTATTCCGTGTCGGTGTCTATCTCATTCACAAGTAGGCATGGAATCTCATCCTCCAAAGGCGTTTCGTCTTCTCCGTTAGTTAGCATCCGCGAAACTGCATCGGCTGGGAGATGCTTAATATCGAATCGGTATTGCACCTCGAAGTCGAACTCGGCAAGGCGTAGGCGCCATCTTGCGAGCCTTCCCGTAGCATTGGTTATATTGAGGAGCCAACGCAAAGCGTTGTGATCTGTTCGAACAATAACCCTTTGCCCTTCCAGGTATGGCCTCAGGAGCAGCATGCTCCATAATATAGCAAGATATTCCCGTTCGGAGGTACTGCAGTTCCTTTCTGGGGCAGTCAGCGAACGGCTCCAATATCCGATGGGGCGGTAATCTACGCTTAAATCAAATTGATTGTTGAAATTCTCATCTTCTTGCTGCTGAAGCAGAGCACATCCAATCTGACGGCCGCAAGCATACGTCTCCAAGATGTAGGGCTTTACAGGCTTCGTTAGAGACAGGATTCGAGGGGTGGTGAGCCTCTTCTTCAGCTCCTCGAAAGCGTTCATATCCTCTTCCGAAAACGGTTCGAGGGAGACAGGTCGGTCCTTCTCAAGCTTCCGGTTCAGAGGGTGAGCGATCCTTGCGAAGTTCGGTAAGAAGCGTCTGTAGACATTGCAGAGGCCTAGGAACGCCCGAAGCTCGGTCTGTGTCCGTCGCGGTTTAGCTTTTGTCACAGCTGCACAAGTCGTCGACGCCACTTGAAGCTTCCCCCTATGAACAACTGTTCTGGGCAATAAATGTACTGTAGAGAGCCAAATAATGGTCAAAAAATTACTCGAGGTGCCGAATCATGTACGCAAGATGGCCACGGGGCCCAGACTGATTTTTTGAAATTAACTCATTGGGTCGGAACATGTCCGCATCGAGATCAACGGATCCCAAGAGGCCGGAGAGCAGCCTTAGGATAGCCGCTTCATTCTGCCAAAGTCATTTCCGTCTACTTTTCATCTTCTGGTAATCTCGGTGATTCACCTATCATTCTTAAAAAATGTCGTCGAGCTGTTACGCCTCAAATCAAGTCGCGCAGCATACTCCGCGCTGGTATCTACCAGGCTGGTAGATACCAGCGCTGAGTACCAGTGGTAGTACCAGCCCTATAAAGAAACCGCACGACATCTTCATCCCTGTGCAGGCCTTCCACAACCTCTGTTTTCGGCGCTTCACCGGGTGCGGCAACTGTCTCATTACGCTGGATCCCAGCAGTCCATCGTCTTTCCGGTTTGAGACCGGCCAACGAAAGATCGAATCGACCGGCGGTGCTCCATTCTCTCACCCTCACTTGTATGAAATTTCTGCCTTTCCGCCGCCTTCCCCGCCCCTCCAGTTCGACCGGATTCCGCAGCTCGCTGTCGGCGCCGAGCTGCAGTTGCTGTCACAGTCTAGTCGGGCCGCTTCTCTCCTGCTATTCTTACCTGTTCCTCTCTTCGCGTCCGTTTCAGAATAGCCGCACTCCGCTTCACATGCACACCATCCGTCCTATACCTGCCACTTTGCACAGTTTTTCACCCATATGTATACAAAGTCCATAGTCGCGCCCACCGCCCATATTGCAAGAGACGTTTCAATAACTACCGCCAGGGGCGGGTACCTCATACTTGCTTCCTATCAAACTCACGATCAACCGCTTCACCCTCCCCCGCAAACGAATCCGCTACCGGCCATTTCAACCCTTCCGTCCATGACCATCACTTTTTATCTGCTCGAGGTTAGCACTGGTGTCGTTGCCGATCGTTTTGTACTTTTGGATGATTACGTCAGGTTTGCCTCACATGAAGGCGTCCATTTTTATGGCGACATGCTTTGTATTCTGTCCATGAGACATCAGCTCTTGCATATCGTCAAGATACAGGAGACGCTGGGAAAGTTTACCGAGGAGCGATGCATTGGTGCCATGTGCGACAAAGATGACTATCAGGTCATTGCGCGTGCGCGAGAGGCACAAAATTCATATGTGGCTCAGCGCCAACAAAGGACCCATTCTGTATCGCAGCAACCCTCACTTTCAAACCAGTCGCAGAACAGCGAGCGTGATCGAAACGTACTGGACCCGATGCCTGCTCCTGCGCCAGATGCAGAGGATGACGACGAAAATCAACCCGAGCACAATGAACCAAAGGAGACTGGCTTGGGTAATGGAATGCTCAAGGATACGTTTGACGTCGGGCTCATGAGAAGGTTGCTGGTATATGTGTATAGACGCATGAATTATGAGGGTAATGCGTCACTAGTTTATCGCCACATCGGACAGTACAGCCTTCTGGTGATGCGAAAAGCACAGTTTTTGGATGATGGTCATCTCTTGATTCGTTTGGGATCATTCAATGGTAGTGAACATGGTACTCAGCAGCAGAATGTGCTGGCGAGAGAGACCTGTTTCTTTGTCGTCTACTGCATGTCCACCACCCGCATTATAAACTTGTTTGAAAACAGATCTATCCAACTTTTGCGAACGTTTCACATGTACAGAGAGGATTTTGTAGGCGATGAAATGGAGGCAGCATCATTACCGCCTCTGCGAAACAGTGTGCTGGACGAACAGGACGGCAGGGAGAGGCCTGGCGCTAATGAAGGAAGCGCTCCTCGTAGAAATGGCACGAACGAAAGAGTAGAGCGGTCGTGGACGGACTCCGCAAATCGACGAGGCACTTCTGACAGAGTAAGAAGGACCAGGCCGGTGTTATCGCGTATTCCTTTGTCCAGACAGGTGCGGATGGAATCGCCTTATCTGGACCGCTCATTGTTTTCGTATAATCCGGAGAGAAGCAATGTCCTGACTGCTCGGCGATTTGCTCCTGCCAAGGATTTAGGCAGTGTTAAGTTTATGAGCGCTGAAACAGGCGAATTGAGATTCAAGTTGGCGACCGAGTTTAGTTTGCTGGATGGGGAAGCGGAAGGAGAGAGAGGTGTGACGGAAAATGAGGACGTTGGTCTCCGACGAAGAATGTTTCTTTTTCACCCGCTCTTGCCGTTTGTTATGGCAATGGAGGGGCATCGGCCTGTGAACTTTCATGTTTACGGGCATGCCGAATGATGATCACCGCATATGACGATTTTTACGGGCGAAAGTAGTCTGCGGATCTGAACTGCTGCGCAATACATACATACATGGATTGGCAATGTACCCAACGTTGTCTTTGTCCATGTACCTTTTCCGTTCATGACGAATCTGGGCAAGTGCGATTCATTCAATCCCTATCTACACAATCGGACTCCAGATACTGATTTGAGGGCACGGTCAATATTGGTTTTCTCATTAACGCCTTTCTCACATATGACGCCGTCAACGGGGCGAAATTCGCGAAAAGCTAACTACTTCAGGTTGAACTGCGCAGTGTGGCCCTGTAGACTCGCAATAGATTGCGTCAAAGCTCTGCAGTTCACTCTTTTTTCGCTCTTAAGCTTGGAAGGAATCACAAAAGCACCTAAGTGTATGAATCAGATATACAAATTTCATTGAAGTTGATCATGATGGTGAACGGAACTTTTGTATCCAAAATTATTGGAAGGAGTACAGATTAGTTTGAGTTGCTTTGTGACCCACCGGACTTTAGCTCGTGTACTTGCTAGAGCATGAAACGGGGTAGTAATCGTACAGAGAGTGGAATACGTCCCATGGCAGTGAACACAGGGCATCCGGCAATGAACGGGCTCGAATGGTGGGAAGATGAACAGCTATGAATGCCGTTCCCACGTGCACTGCGGGTTACGACGGTACCAAGGCAAAAATGTTTAGTCACACTCAAACGCGCTCACGACAGCCTCCTATGATCACCTAAACATTTCTCTTACCATGTAGCGCCGCTAGCGCTTGTCTGCTTTAAATTGGTCCTGTCTATCCTAGTGGAAAGATATTCGGCTACTTCAGGAGGATGTACCGAGAAAATGACGTCCACAATGAATTAAGCTGTTCATGCTCAAGGAAGTGATTTCGTTCAGAGACGAACCCTGCTGGGCGTGGGAACGGTCTGTTACTTTAAAGAAATCAGAAGCGCTTCGGAACTGAATTCTAAATAGAGACATTGTACCAGGGGTACCGTACTTTCAAGTAAACCAGAAACAGACTCTTGTGAGTGGACGAGTGATGCTGATGATGTAAGCCGAGCGTCTTTTGCACACGTTGGCAATGGCTTTCTTCGGAGCAGGACTGCTATCTTCAGCTAGTCGAATTATGACTAGTCCTGAGTTTTGGTTCACGGCAAATGCGGAATGCAAGACGCGCACACTGTTCACAGAGGGTGGGGACGTCTTGTTGCAAATGGAGCGGCGTGTCGCGAGAGGATAGTGGTGATTGTCTGGGTGGTGTGATGGATAATGTTATCATAGGGCTAGAACTGCTTGCTGCATGAGCCAGTTCATAGTGAACTGATGAGTGCAAGGACGTGACGAACGACGTGAGGGGAAGCAAAAGTTTGTTGTCATGAAGAAGTTAGAATTTTTCACTGGAAGAATATCACATGTAAAACGCTTTACTGTTAGTTATCATTCGTCGTATCATGTCGTGTTTTGTCTGGCGTGGTGGGTCAGCTCCAGAGCTGGGGTGCGGATGAGATTCTGTGGAGAAACTGAACAGAGAATCATCCTAGGGGGTTGGGCATCTGCTGGAGATATGTATCACGCGAGGCAAAATGGATACGCAAGGTTGCTGACGAGGCAAAAGGCTTGGAGCCACGGCACGCGGTGGCACCTTCTTTTCCAATCAACGTAACTTTAACAAACCAAACGGTGCGAGAGATGCGTCGGGGATACCAGGGGTAGAGTTAACTCTAACTCTAGCGCGCACGGCGGCAGGCGGCAGCCAGCAGAGAGGGTGGAACCCACCGGCGTCGGGCGGATGAACGGCTGCGCGCGCCGTTCAGCGCGGCGCGCGCGCGGCCCGTTACGCGCGTGGGAGCGCGCCGGCGCGCGCGGCGCACTGAGCGGTCGCCGCGCGCAGCGCCTCGCTTACAGCGCGGCACGCGTGCGCGCCCTTGGCTGCGTCGTCAGCGCTTTTGATCCGCACGTGACGCGGGCGCCGCGCTGGTAAAGGCGAGCCGCCGCCCGGCTGCATCGCTCGCGCTCCGCCCGCCCACCCTCCCCCGTCCTCCCGAGTGTGTGTGTGTTTGTGAGTGTGCGAGTGAGGCACCGCATGTCCACGGGCACCTCTGGCTTGCTGCGCTCGTTCCGGCGCCACGGCCACGAGCGCGCCGGGTCCACCAAGAAGCTCACCCCCAGGAAGCTGCCGTCGAACGAGCAGCTCTCCACGTCTTCCACCCTGTCGAACGCCACGAACGAGCCCGATGAGTCGCCCGAAAAGCAGCGCGGTCGCTCACTCTCGGCCTTGTCCGCCTTGCACGACACTTACAGCCCCGTTTCGCACCCGTCCCCGTGGCAGGACGGCGGTTCCATGTCCACCGACGTGTCGAATTCTTTCAAGCGAGCCTTTCAGCAGATGGCCACGGAGCGCGAGGCGCTCAAGGAGCAGGTCCGCTCGCTGAGTACCGCTGCGGAGGAGCCCGACCGCCTGCGCGAGCTCTCCGACAAGCTCAAGGAGCAGCTGGAGGATGCGAAAGCCGCGTTGGAGAAGGAGGAGCAGCGCGCCGATGTGTCAGCCAATGCCGTGCGCTCCCTGCAGAACTCGCTCGCTGATATCAAATCCGAACTGTCCGCGAAGACCTCCCAGATTGCCAAGCTCAATAAGGAGCTCAAAAATGGCGATCAGAAGAGTGTAAAGGAGCTCATGCAGCGAGAGAAGGCCGCTGAAAGCGCCATGTTGCGCAAGAGTCGCGAGATTACTGAACTCAAGTCTCAGCTGCACACCATTGACGCCAAGCTGAAAGACGCCTTGAATGACTGTGTCGGCTTTCAGAAGGCCGCCAAGAAGGCCGCCAAGAACGTGCCAAACTTGCAAGACGCCCTCAGGCAGGAGCAACTAAAGCTCTCCAACAAGACATCCCAACTTGAACGTGTGGAACCGTTGCGTCGGAGAGACTCGGTGAGCTCAACAACGCTAACGAACAGCTGCACAAGCTTCAACAACAAAATGCGCGCGTTCAACGAGAAGTGCTGGTGCTGGAGAAAGGCTTGCAGAGCGCGAAGGGAGAAGGTAGTGACGCCGCTGCTAGAGTTTCCGAACTTGAGCGCCAGCTCTGCCTTCGCACAGAGGAAGTCAAGGCCGCTGAGAAATCCTCCGAAACCGCCCAACAGCGTGTTGATGAGGCCACGAGCCGTGTCACGGCTTTGGAACATCAGTTGGAAGAAGCAAAGAAGGCCGCCTTCGAAGCTGAGGAGAAAGGAAAGCATATTTCTCAGCAGCTGTCGCAGACTTCCGATGATAAAGTCATGGACATGAAGCGCGAGCTGGAGAAGCTCTCGAAGCAGCTCAATCGCGACCGGAGCGCCTATGAATCTGAGAAGGAGCGCCTGGAATCTGCTAAAGTCGACGAAGTCTCTCAGCTAGAGAAGAAAGTTGAACAAGCAAGGTCCGAATATGCTGATTCCAAATGTTCATGGAGCAAAGAAAGACGTGAGCTCACTATCCAGCTTGAACAAGCACAGAATTCGTTGGCGGCGAAGACGAGGGAGGTAAAGAGCTTGACCACCAAGGTGGAGGCAAGTCAGCAAGACGTTGAGGATGCTCAATGGTGTCTTGAACGTTCGAATTCAAAGATTGCTGACTTGAAACTTGCTACGAAGCACGCAGAAGACGAACTCACAAAAGAAATCATGGAGATGAGGGGTAGGCAGATTGAACAGCAAGCGTCACGAGGGAAGCTGAACGTAGGGCTCGCTTGGCTGAAAGTGCGACGGAGGACTTCAAGGTCGAGGTTGAGGCCTTGGCTCAGAAGCTCGCTGCATCGGGCCGAGAGCTCAAGGAATCCAAGGGATTAGTGAACAAGATCCAGTCCGATATAGAGAACAAGCAGAAGAGCATCGAAGGGCTTGTGACAGAGAAAGGAAAGCTTAGAGAAGAGGTTTCAAGTCTCCGGGAGGAATACCAGGAAGCTGAGGAGAACCTGCGAACAGTTGAAGAAGAGCGCCATGAATTGGAAATCCATCTTCAGAAACTAGAAGAGGACTTGAAGGCGTCCGGGAAGGATGCTGACGACGCCATGAACAATGCAGAAAGTTGATGGACGATCGACCGAATTATCTCGTGACCTTGAAGATCGAAATGCTACCGTTGCGGAACAAGAGACCGAGCTCAAGAACCTTAGAATTGAAGCCCAAACCCCGCGAACACTACAGGTGCTTGTACAAGAGCATGAGGCAACCATCGGATAAATGGAGACCGAGATGTCGCAAAGTGAAAAGAAGTCGTCTGATATGCACTCGAAAAGCATTGACGCAGATCAGAAGATGGCCACACTCACATTCCAGCTCAGGGAGAGTGCATAGAAACTGGCATGTGTCGAGCAGAGACTTTGTAAGACTTAGAGTGAGAAGGAGACTCTCGTGAAGCGGGGTGGAGAGTCTGGGCAGAACGTCGGGGCTTTGAACACTGAGATTTCGACAACGCACTCCCAAATTTCTACGTTGGAAGGAGAGAAGTCACAACTGGCGGCTTAGATTGAGAAGCAACGAAAAGAAGCTGGCGAGGCCTCTGGCCGCTGCGATGATGATGGATGAGGCAGTGCGGACTTACTGACCTGATATCCTCTCTTGAGTTCCAGAGGCAAGAATCCCAGTCAAATACGAAGCGTCTGGAAAGCGAACTATTCACTGCAAATGAGAAGGGCACTGAACTTCGGAAGTCTCTGGAAAAATCTATTGGTCAAGTTGCGAAGCTGCATGCAGAGTGGCGTTCGTCTGAATCAGCAGTCCAAGATGGAGAACAAACCCGGATTTCTATGCAGGGTGTTATCATTGAGAAGGGAAAGCTTATTGAGCCTTGAATCAGAAAGAGTATCTGAATCGACTCGGAATGCAGACGAAGTACGTAATGTTCAGGGCGTAAAAAACGGTCTAGCGCATGAGCTGAATGCTTTTAAGCAGAGGCTTGTGGAACTGGAGTCTGAGGCTGGTAGTACAGAGGTTCGTCATGTTCAAAAGGTCACTCAAATGAGTGAGTCGTTTTCGAGCACGCAGAGTGAGATAAAATCGGTGGCTGATGAACTTACAAGTGTTTCAAAGAAGCTTTCAGACTGTGAGGAGGACGTTTGAAACTCTTCAGGAGGAGAAGAAATCTTTGTCCCAACGGCTCGAGGAGCTTACTGAGGAGGCTGAATCCAAGGTGGACGCGATCACTGCAGATCGCGATGACTTGGCTGCCGGAACGTGACGAACTTGTGGCGACCAGGACGGAGCTAGAGAGGCAGAGTACGCAACGGATGAGGACAACGATTCAACTTGAGCATAATTGCTGCGCAAACCATCTTATTCATTCCTTTTCTCAGCTGTACAACTTTCATTCACCATAATAACTTCACGATCCCCGTGTTTATTAGAATGCAGCTCGAGGAACCTAACTCCCTCCTCATGACGAACTTCATTTGAAGCATCAAATGGTGAAAACAACGACGAACTCATACACGTTCTGTAACGGTATGAACTTGTACACACCCCGACGTTCTCATGAGAATAGCCTGCGAGCTTCTTTTATCCCCTGCTGGTTTGATATAACAGTGGCCCGCTCCTTTGCGCCAGAGATCGTGGCACTGCTATTGAAACACCGCTAGCTTGCCACCTCTTCGTTCTATAGATATCGCTCCTTGCGTTCAAATTAATCTCTTCTTTATGCTTGCTACCGATACCTTCGAACCTTTCAAATTCCGAATATCGTTTTCTATATGCAAACTTTTGTCTTGCAAAGTTGAGGCATACCTGGAAGTAATCCAACAAGCACGATGCACAAAAGGCGCCTCAGCAAGAATATATCGGCCTCCAGGAAGGCAAAACGTGAATGCACTCTCCGAAAAAGTCTTTTGTCGGAGGTTCACAAGTTTTATGTAGCCAACCTCATCCACATCCACTGCACCAAATCGTTTATGAACGTGCAAGGGTAACTGATCGTGTTAGTCGCTTGCCACATTATTTTCTTTCCGTTGCGCAACTCCTTTAAATTTAGATTACAATCACTCCTTCTGCTGAAGATCTTGCATACGGAGCAACGACACACTCTCTAACGGACTATCGCTGACGTACCTCGCTTTCTACAGACGATAGTTGGAGGAGTGCCGCAAATAACGTGAAATATGTTTTATCACAGATGAGGCAAAATTGGTTGGATCTCAGCCGATAATAACCGCCATCTACGCGAGCAATCTTCTTACCATCATCTACAACCAAGTGAATGTAGCATGGCTTTTTTGCTAAAGTGCAGATATCGCACTCGCTTAAAGAACGAGCGCAAGTAGGGAGAAGGTTTCGCTGTACGGATGAATAAGCACTACGGCAATCCACAGCAAACTTGGGTAAAATCAATGCGTCATCATCGTTTCGCCGTAACCGGATCCCACCAAATAGATTCTCGAAACGCGTAACCTTTTCACACTTCTGCCACCAATCACAATTTTTAACTTGACCGTTCTAATTTCAAACGTTCTCAAGTTCGCTAAGCGAATCAGAAGTGTTATCAAACAATCATTCTGAGAGGCAAGAGAAGAACTTCCTGTGACACACGCAGCCTCGCTTGTTCTCGCTGCTCATTTTCTCTCATGACGGACCTTACACCAAATCGCAATTACAGAGAGCTCTCTTTTCTGCCGAGTATCTGAACTTAATTCAGCTCTCCTAAAACGGCCTTTCATTACAACCCAGCTTCTTCATCTGCATTTAGGACAACAAGAATCTAAGAAGGCCTTTGATGTCAAAGGAAACTTGCAGGACGCACACAGCGGAAAGAAATTCGAGTAGCAATTGGAGCTTTTTCGCTGAACCTATCTCTATTCATTCGTTTCTCTCTTATGAATAGCGTCTTTAATAACATGAGAATGTTGTGGATCTTCATGTCACACGTGTTGCGACAACGAATAACGCAAAATCTATCTGTCGGAAACATTACTTTGTATGTTCGAAACATTCCTTGATATTCGATTCCGTTATATCTGGTATTCGGCATGTTGGAACGTTGAACACGCACGCACTGAGTCACAAATCAATTTTGAGAATTGATCGAGCTTGCCCAATCAAACCGTTGACACTTTGTTCTTTAAAACCCACGCTGCGTTCCTAACTATGTTATGGCTTACAGACAATTATGAATCATCTAAAGACTTTTAACACCTTTCAGATGCTATTCTCTCTGTGAACTGAGACTCTCGCAACGCGTCTAAGTAATAACGCCGTTGGAAATTGGATCTCCCCAAAGAACCTTTATTGCAACTTAGGGATTTCGATTGCTGTTCCTCATCTCCCCTTCGTGTATAGGAGAGAGCCCAAATCTTTCTCATCGTATGTCTATTATAATGCCATTTATCTCTGCAAGTTCGACCTTCCATACCACACATTGGAGATCCCATACCACTCAATGATTCTTTCAAATCACCTTAGTACAAATCTTTCTGTTGTTCACTATCCCTTCCGTTCGTCTTATTGATCTCCAGGATACTCATTCATCATTATCATCCTTGAAATCAGCCGACGCAATATTTTTGTCTCGCAATCATATCTTAATTGCAATCTTCGTCTTTATTGGTCACGTCTCTACTGAATGTTTTCTTCCCATGTCCGAATTGCAAGTGCGCTAATACTCCTGCCTCTAATATCTAAATCATTTGTAAACAAACTTCGTCTGACGCAACAGCGACATATGCCGCTCTTACTCGCTCTTTGCGCATCAATTGAGCCCAACCCATGCAATGCTAACAAGACATCTTTGATCTTTCCGATGCCCACTATTTCCCATGACGCAGAATCACTGGTGTTGCTCAGATTCATTCAGGTCCGGGTTTCTTCCTCGCATGACGCATGTTTTTGATGCAACCCCACACACATAAGCTTATCGCCCAAAAAGCTTATAGTTACTTGTAAATATATGCGTCAACCGTTTGACTTAGATCGCGATACGATAACTACTTCTCCAGAAGGCGCTCACGAGAAATAAGATGAAAACAGGCAAGGACCGCAATCCTCTAAAGTTCGGGAGATGCAAAATGGCATGTTCGAAGCGTGAAGCATAGTACTCAGATGGTTTTCTTCAAACAATCAATGAATCTGCCAAACAATTCTTCAACCACGACAAGAGTCTTTTCTCTGTTGAGTACTGCATTGTAACTGAAGCATATACTTCGACCTCTACCCGTGAGTCTCCCAAAATCGCTAGAATTTTCTTCTATCACCTTATAGTATGCCAGAAAGCGTACAGATATAACTGTGCCTGTCTTTTGAATTCTTCTCTTCTGTACTTCGTGACATGCTCCAACCGACATAGTTGATCTCCCCCAACTGCCTGGTATTCCTCTTCAGCTTCTTCCATACTTATTATGATTTTCAGGGTTCACGCCTCACAATGCAAATACTCGACAAACACGTTAACTTCGTGCTGGGATGAGACCCGATTGCCGAGTTTAACATGTTCTTGACCAAACGCCGAGCAACACCAAATGCATGACTCGTAACTTGGAACGAGAAAACGATAGTCAAGAGTTATCTTCTCAAAAGAGATGAACGTTTCGAAACCGCTCTTCCGCTTCAAAATCATCTCTTTCTTGTTTGCTGCAACTTTCTTGCCAGACGTTTCATATCAGAGAGGACCTCGTACAATCTACGAATCGCTAGGACAACTCGAAGTCCTGATTATATTCCTCGACGCATAACTCTCTCTCCGAGATAACCTTTCGAAGAAGTCTAGATGAAACGCAGGAACGACGCACGCGCTTCGCATTCCCTCACAAAAGGTCTTTCTTTTTCTTGCAAAACGCCAGATACATCAAACCTGTAGCCAACAATCCTGAGTACCTTGGAGCCGCACCAAGTCTGCATGAAGACACAACATATCCTTCATTCCAAACGTATCTGCTATGTCATAACACACAATTGGAAATACCTGTTCTAGCTCACGAAGATCTTTCCAACAATTCATGCAGAAAGGTTCAAAAAAGATATAAGTATCATTGCGATCCCGGTTAACTGCGAGTAAATCAACGATTAGGTTTGGCTCTCTCGTCGGATTGAGTTGAGCACGGTGCATGTCACAGGCCCGATTGAGACGCTCCCCGCGCTTGTTTCGAAAGCATTCAAAACACATCGGTTGATATCTGATAGAAAATCAGTGTTTCGGTGATCGTTGGTATCAACATATTTGCCACGTTCTTGAAAGAAGACCTTGAGAACACCTTCCCATTATAGTAGTTCGTCTCGTCGATCCAAACCTTCTGCACTTCCTTCTACATCTCTTTGAGAGAAACCGCATTCAATTCTCCCTTATAACCCTCTTGAACTTCGCCTAAAAGTATCAGACATCTTAGAAATGCCTTTAGAACGCTTACTTTATGTTTCAGAAAACCACAAAGTTGCGCTTCTTGGCTCCATCATAGGCGACCTGACAGGTGGACACTTTTCTGTCTTCCTTTCAACGCGCGGAACCACGCTGCATGCCTTGCGCACATACGGACCGCAAACTCATTAAAGAGAATATTCTCTTGTATGCACAGAAATAAGAGAACAATAAGAGAAAATGAGTTGAAAGAGTTCAACGGACAGAAGCGCTCGATAGCGTTTTAGAAATTCGGATCTACTTCTGCCATATACAGCGAAAACGCTTAACCGCTATAAACTCATTCATCTTACGGTCTTCATCATTTCAATGTTCCCGGAGTACTGAGGAGCTTCATGACGAATGATTGGAAGAAAAGAAGGCTCCGAACTAAACATTCAATGCACAGTGAACTAGAACCGAACTATTGATCTTTGCCCTATCTAATAATTGCCTCATACTGACAAATCATGTCTCACTTCTCAATCTCTGCTTACAACGTTATGACCCTCTATTGACACGACTTCTACGTTCTCTGGGACTCTGCATATTTTGGTCGATGCAAAATTGGATGCTTCGTCTACTTCTCCGATTGGACTGAATCTGAAGCAGGCAATGTGTTTCAAGAGCACATTTATGCCGCAAAGAACCCTGATGGTTTCGTGGTTACATGAGGATGTTGTCTGCCATCGAAATCATCTTCTTTGGTTTGAGAATTTGGATGGAGTATGTACTTCTACACTGCTTTGCTCATCACTTTCCCCATATCTGCTCTTTCCATAGGCGTGGTAATCTCCCCTCTCTTTCTTACCGTCATAATTTCTCTCTCCTTCCATTCAAAACGACAAAGTCCCTCGCTTTAATTGTTTGCGAGTAATAAGCTTGCCCTTCCTTTGAGAATGCAAATATGCGGCCGATGCCTCCTCATGTAATCTGAGGTGAGAAACTTTTCGCATGATCATTGAAATATGGTCATTATTTCTTAGATCATTCCGCAATATTTTGAAACAGATCAACCGCAACTACTCCCGCTTCATCACTGAAGTTTCGCTTCACCTCACCTCGATGAACAGTAAAACGCGCCATGAAGAGTACCACGGCTTCCCGCCCATCCCTCCCGTGCCAGATCATACATAAGCCGCTCGTTCCGCTTCTCCGACGAAATGTATACCCTGTACAATTCCTTCCACCTCTCATCCATTTCCTCTTTTGGCTCACCATTCAGCTACCGCCTCCTACTGAACCCGGTTTCAACGTGCAGCAGACTCACATCTTTCTGCAGTCTATAACTTTCCTCATAACATCCAGTAACGTTTCACTTACTGTCTTCTGCAGACATTCCCTAACCTTTCCAAACTAACTTTTATGGATACTGAATCATCCCTATCCTTTATCCGAAGTTATATGACATACTTCCCGCCAATCCCCAGCGTCTCATGTGACCGTTCCAACTGCGCTCAAGCAGCGACCATGCCATGTTTCTTCTCCTCCCAATCACATTCCTCCCAATGACATCCCAGTTCCAACAGCTATGAATCGTCGAAAAATGAATAAAGGCTTCAGAACGGCAGACCACAGGACCTAATCTCTGCAAGGCTAGTTTAATCGTCGTTCGTGAGCGATATTTCCAGACTGGATAGACTAACCCGAGACAGGGATAAACAAGACTCGACAAACAAGGGCCATGATCAATCCCAATCTACTCCAGATGCAATGCGTCAAAATATGACACGTCAGTTTCTTTACCATAGAGTGTATGACTCGTGCTCCTAATTTCCGTTCTGTGAAAATGAGTACCCTCTCAGCATTTGCAACTAAAGCAAAAGGTTGTGAAGCCTTCCAGTTTCTTGGAGCTGCCCAAAACTATTGATAGTACCGATTTTTGAATAGCAATGCAAGAAGACAAAACGTGAAGGAAAGCCAGACGAAGGACTAACGCCCGTTAAGCGCTATCGAGCCTGGAACGCAGAGGCATGACGCCAAAATGGTATCCGTCCGGGTCTGCTGGTCAACTTTCGGGAATGCCTGATTCCTGCCGTGATGCAAGCACATTTCCTACTAGATGGTGCATGTCAGCTATGACGTTCTTCATGTCCAAGCCGTCAGTGCAAGAACATGGTGAAGAGTATTGTCTCACGCAAACGTATGCGCATTCAGTCATTCAGAGAAGCTATGAATCTCAAGAATTAATTCCAAACATGACCTAATGAAACATGCGTTCATTCGGCCAAGACTGTGAAAAAAATGTATACCCCTGCGGTTGTGCGAACGCAGGATTCTCGGACTGCGGAATCGTACTCAATAAAGGTCCACTTCGACCGCAAACAGACTGAAGTGAAGCCATCGAATCGCGACCAGGATGAATCCAAACCTCAGAAGCGTCTGCGCAAGAAGCTCAAAGACACGCGTCGATCCACTTCAATCACATCCAGCAACCAAGACAATCAACAAAGACCATCTTCATTATGCTCGCCATGGCTCACCGGACGTTCTCGTGCGGGCTCCCGCACGCACATGTCAGATAGACCATTCAACGCAACGTAAGTAGTTCGCACCATTATATTCACCGATGACTGACCCCAACAAATCTGAGGTAAACTATCTCACTCATTTCTTCTCTACTTCTTTATGACTAACTTTTATCATCAATCATATAATGTCGACAAGGAGCCGTAGTTGCCCTGCCGACACGATGACTTCATTCTACAATTCTCTCGCGCAGCTTTCCTACCATCTATAAGTATTGATTGGACCAACACAAGTCCTAGTACGGAATGTATCTAGGTCTTGGTCTGAGCTCAGATGCATTTCGCATCCTTCCAATACGACAAAAGTTTTCTATACCTCACTTGTCTTCGTAGACATTTTGACAAAAATTTGTTGCGTACATGGTGACCTCTTCGGACAAATCTGAGTCCAACTATGGTACATTACTATGACATCAACAGAGACATCAAGAGAGCAGGTTAGTACTCTTGATAATGTCCTAGTTTGACAGTTTCCGCTCCCAAGAAGGACAGGATTATGTTCTTACCAATATGCATTCCTCAATGGCTATCTTTGTCCTTTCTAGGCACCTCTTAATTGTCGACTCTGAAATTCATATAGCTACCACATCACGAACCATTTTCAGAGGCCTTGGAGCTCCAAAAACGTAAACGATTTGAACTGATTTGGACAGATTTGTGCTG
>VCMS01000097.1:0-62909 GCA_022539475.1 Gracilaria domingensis | reverse complement strand
CGACACAAAAAAAAAAAAAAAAAAAAAAAAAAAAAAAAAAAAAAAATAAAAAAAAAAAGAAAAAAAAAAAAAAAAAACAAAAAAAAAAAAAAAAAAAAAACTCCCAAACAGCGCACGACTCAACAGTTTGACAAACACTGGTATCCTCACCCCTCTTCCTGAACATTCACAACGGACTGTTCTCCCAATATGTTTTCCAAAGCGTACATCTTTCCCTCGCAATCTTCCCCTTGTATGTTGGGATTCCACTTATAATGCCATGTCTCAATCTCATACCGTTTGAGAATCTGCACAATTTGCAACTCTCCCTCGCAATACGTACGGCTCACGCGACTCGGAATGCAGATGTTTCGTTCGTAAGGAATAAAACCTCCACTCGCTTGTGGACTGGGAGCAGGGTCGAATTTCTGTACCAGGCTCGAGGTACATTGGAGTTGTTTTTTTTTGTAACGTTCTCTCCGTTTCTTGTTTTCCATTTCACGGTTTCTGGATCCCTTCTATACCTTCTCTTCCTAATGGCTTCTCTGGATGAACCCTTGTTTACCTTTGTGCGCATTGGTTCACTAGCAGCAGTGTGTGTGCTCTGAAAACAGCTCTGCAAACTCCTGACACATTTTCAGTAGTGTGTCTGCTAAGACGTGTGAACGAATCCAGATCTGTAGCTCTCCTTATGTTAATTGAAAACGTCTGCACGTCAGACGGCATAATTTGCCTAGGAACGAGAACAGCTCCGCTTTCCCCGAACGATGCACTCTGCAAACTGCATTGTGAACTGGATTTGGTTTCCGATGAAGAAGATGAGTAAGAGACAAGGGCTGCTTTTCCATTCTGGGTTTCATTATTTGATAACATAAGAGCGGAAGAGGAAGAGTGATTTAGAGACATGGCTGTTCTACGTCAGTCTCACGAGTCGGAATCGATGTGGCCATCATCTCTGCTGAGTACTTGGATAATTCGGTCTTGCGCACGCAGCCAAAGAATACGCCCTACTTGGTTTCGCGTCCGGTGATTATTGCCCACTCAACAAAGCACACGTTTGAATTTTTACGTACAAATATTACTGAAAATAAGGCAGCTTTTTTTGGCACATGGTTGTATTTTTAGACAGCCAGAACATGATTGATTTGGATTACCGTGGCTGAGGTACAAAATCTGAGGAGGTCAGCGGCGATGGGAACGACTGTGGGAAGATCTTGTGTCGTTCACGGTATCTCGCGATCACTCGACGCTGCCGCTACAAATAGCGAGACGTGCTTATCGATCGAAGTCACATCCAAGTCATTGCCACCCCACCGTCTCCACAATTCTGGATCTGGCCCAAGTCGGCACACCAGTTGTACTCGCGCTGAACAACACTTATGTCATCGCCAACTCAGCTGCAACTCCGGCGTCAAGCTGCTGCGCGGCGCATTACGAAACCGCATCTCTGGGAGTACCACCTATGTTGTTATGCAACGACTGCAGCTAAGAGATTCGCATCTATTCCCTTCCGTTTTTGGTTGCGTATGTTGCATCCTCAATGACTACCTGGTTGTGCTCTGTAAGAGAAGAATTTTATAATAGAATGAAGAAAATTCTTTATCACTTTGAGATGACTAGATTCATATACAAGATCTGCTACACGAAATGACCCAACTCTCCTTGGCATCACTTGATATTCAGTTCGGAGAAATCTGACGCAAATAAGATCCTAAACATTTGAGAGAACAAATGAACTGTCCTTCCACATATGCTTCGCGAAGGACTCGCATACCGCACAAGTTGTGCATCGGATTTTTGCACATCTGACAGATATGAGCTGTCGCGCCAGTCATATTGCAACCCTCAACACAGCACGTTTTGCTGGCTGTATCATCATCGAGAGCAAAAGGGTTTATACTTCTCTTCTTCGGCTGGTTATGAATGGGAGTTATTTCATCATTGTCCTCGACTATAATTCTTCGTGCTTTGGTCAGTGATCCAGTGCGTCTGTTCTTCCTTCCCTCTTTGTCACCCTTTGCTTGCGTAACTACCTCTACATTGCTGTTCTCATCATTGCGCTTTGCCGATACCTCTTGAGAAGTACGGCTCACAGAGGTCTTATCTGTGGAATAGTTATCATCCTCGCACAATTGTGGTGGTTGAACGGGTTCTAAACGGCGACCTGTTCCCCGAATATTCAGCTCTGTGTCATCATCTGATGAACTTTCCGCTATGGGAGACACTCTTCTGTTTGCTTTAACAATTGGGTTGAGACGTCTTATCTTCGTTCTGGATACAAGCGCGTGATGAGCGGAAGAACTCTCGCCATCAGAGTCTCGGGTTCTCTTACGATCGTTTCTTTCTCCAGTCAACTCTCTCCCACTCGTATCATCTTCACGACTACTCCTGCGATTCTTTCCTCTTCGAACACCAGACTTTCCTACATCACATGAACGTTCTCTTCCGAGAGATCGCACTCGATCTCTCCTCTCCTTATGGGATTTCTTAACACTCTTCTTCTTGGACATGGCTGAAACGTTCTTCTTTGTCGGCCCTGGTTCTTCGTGATCCTTCTTTCCCTTACCCGATGCCGCCTTCTTGTCTGCGTTGCTATGCGCAACAGCATTTCTCAGCTTCTGGATAATTGACTTTACAGCACCCCAGTCACCCTCTGTATACGCCAAGAGCCTGTGCTTTTGGTTCACGTGCGTTACCACCTGTTCAACGGCTTCGTTGAATAGATAGGGTGGCGTGCACTTCTGGATGGAACGGTAGCTTCTTTTGCCAATATGCTTCGCGAATACGCGACAGGTCTGCAACTTCCGCCCAACGGTGGCCAAGACATTTACGGAATACTTTCTCGGAGTTGAGGAGAACTCAAGACGACTTTCATGGGCTTCATCAAGACCGTCGTTGTGAGCCTTTGTCGCGAGCTCCATCATTTGACCGATGCTAAAACTGCTGGTTTCCTTAGCAGTACGGTCTCTCTGTGGATCAAGCAGAACTATGTTACCACCCAGGAGCACCATAACGGTCGATATGCGTCGATGGAAGGGTTCGAATGGGACAAGAACTAATAATTGATGTTGAAATGGCGCCAGGTGCGCTGAGCACTCGCCGAAGTTTGGATCCTGGATGACACATATGGTAGCCGTCCAGTCCTGATAAGTTTAATATCGATTCCCTGCGTTTTGTCTTTGCGCTTGGGTCTTCCTCTTCGAAACGAAACTGCAGCATCAATTTAATTTGGATCATCTCTTCGATTCAGGTCACCAGCGTTTAAGGAGACCGCATTACTCTCAATCGAATCTCCATCTTTTCTGTTGTCTTATCTGCGTTCCTAAGGTGCCTCACATTCTTAGGTGGTTCCGACACGTATCGATACGTCTCAGTATACCGTTTAGCCCCTCATCTTACAACTATGGTTTCCCTCGGTTATATTTGTCATGCCAGCTACCATTGTCGTTGTTATCCTGGGAAGATGGTGTCGAGGCAGACCGCAATGAAGCACAGATCTCAATCGCAAAATGAGGCATTGGAATCCGGAAAGACAATCTTTCTACCACTTCCAGAAGCTATTCATGATCTCTCACAGTTACAGGCAGTATGGGATGCTCTTGAACACGTTGGAGAATCAAATCATCTCGGCTTGTCAGATGCCGAGATAAGTGTTCTCAACAGTCATGATTCGGTATCACTAGAGCTTTCTCAATCCAGCTTGAAAAGTCCAACCCAAAGCGTTTCCCACCATCGTAATAGCAGTATCGATTGTTCAACCGATGCCGACGATGAGAGCACAACAAAAACAAATGAGATGTCTTTGAGCTCAGAGAGTTCCCTTTATTCTGGCAGCACAACCAGCTCTACCGCAAACAACCCCATTGAAACTTCCAATAGTGACCCCAATGCTCTTATATCAAGTGGTTATCCAGTTTGCAGAGATTTCAAGTTCAGAATCTTCATGCAGAAGCACTCCAAGGTACTAGGACTGGGGATTAAGCATGCTGTTTCCGACAGTTTCATGGAGGATTATATCCGAGATACAACAGTTCAAGATGAGCCACATCTTCGTTACTCTTCATTCAAAGGCGTAAGAGAGGCATTGCTGCGAAATTCTGGTGTTGAATCGAGTGAGCATCCGTGCTGTGGTAGATTTCATAAGGCACTTCGCGTGAGAGCGGATCATTTTGTAACCAATTGTAGCTACTGTTCTCAGCCTGATGGTGCAACGTTTGCCACATATGAATACATTTCAATATGGTGTAGGTTGCAACGACTTTTGGCAAGCCCAATTGAAGGTCCAAGACTCTTTGACTACTTTAGGAAGGGTTTGTTTGGTGAGACGACTGGAGGCTACAGAGACTTCTTCTCCGGAAAGATCTTCAGGGATATTGTAAGTGACTTAGGTGGACCGGAAAGCGTTCAGAACGACATCTTTCTTTCCATTTCTGCAGATGGAGTTCAACCTTTTCGATCCGACGACTACACGTACTGGCCATTCGTTTGTACAGTTCTTAACCTTCCGCCGTCTGAAAGGTTCAAGATCAAACGCCTCCTGCCTTTGTTTATCATTCCCGGTCCGAATGAGCCAAAGGATCTTACGTCCTTTCTTCATCCGTTTCTTTCAGAGCTTCAAGACCTGCATAGTGTCGGGCGAAGAGTAAGACTGTGGAACGGAGAGGTAACGCGAGTACGAGTTCATCTAATTTTCGTTCTTGCTGATCTACCTGCCATGAAGAAGCTCACCCATCTGAAGGGAGCAAACGGACTTGTGCCGTGTCGCTTCTGCTCCATTCGCGGGATCTACCAAAACCACACATATTTTCCTCCCACTTTGGTTGAGGAAGGAGCAATATCTCGAACAACAAGAGCGAGAACCAATGTTCCGAACTTGAAAGTACTTTGGGAAGTGGACAATCTTCCCATGCGATCGCACAGTGAAGTTCTTAGTGCGTACGAAGAGTTACAGATGCAAAGTAGCACAATGACCAACCAGGAACTACAGCGTCAGCTAAAACATCATGGATTTTCGAGCATCACTATGACACCCTTCTTAAGCATACCAACTGTACGGGCATTCAGCTCATTCCCAATTGACATAATGCATCTTCTCTTCGAAAATGTGGCTCGCGATATGATCTCAATATGGATGAACGACTCTGGCCGCCATCCGGAACTAGGATGCCTTACCAGTCCTAGGGTGCTCAAGGCCGTCAATGAGAATATTCGCTCTTGCAGAAGAGGTTTTGGCTCCGACTATTGCAGAGCACCACGTGGACTCGACAAAAAGGGACTTTGGAAGGCAGCGGAGTGGAAATTCTTTGTGACTTCAACCAGCGTGGTCGTTTTGGACGGATGGATACCAGAGAAAACATTAGACGGGTGGTACTTATTTGTGCAACTGGTCCAAAGAGTGTGTCAATGGAGCCTCACGGAGGATCTTGTTTGTGATATTGAGCGACTTTCTCGCGAGTTCTATCATCATTTTGTCAATCATTACTACCAGAACAAGAGAGAGCGGGTCCATATGTGCAGATACGTCTATCACTTGCTTCTACATCTAAGTCAATGTATCCGAGATTGTGGGCCAGTCTCTTTGTTGGGTCAATGGACCATAGAGAATTATATTGGCCAGCTGAATCGGGTTACAAATGCTAAGTATTTGTTTGCTCAATCTGTGAATGAGAAGATCAAGTACCACGCGGCAGCCTCGTTGTACAGTCTGCAATACGGAACTGTCATCCCTCATCTTGCTCCAGAAGAAGATGAAGACTCCGACCTTTCGAACGCAGAAGGTAACCCAGAGGTCTACTATGATGCTGACATGAGTCGATTTTATTTCCTACCGCCTTCTCGCATTTCATCAGTTACTGTGGGACAGGATTCATTTCCCAATCTAATGTCGCTGCTGGCCCGGTACTATGCTACTGTTCTTGGCGTTTCCACAAGTGAAGCCGCCAATTTTTTGGCAAGTGAAGAAACAATATCGGTTTTCTCTCGTGCTAAGGACGAGAAAACAAGGTTGCTTATGCCGTGGACCTATCATACTGTATCGAGAAACGAACGGAAGTCTTGCTACTTTTCTGGAGTGTTTCGTGATGGGAATGACACTCACGCTACTGTTTACTACGGTAGGGTGTTGGCATTTTTCAAGCACACTCTAAATGGGACTACCCACAAGCTTGTACTTGCTGACTGGGCAACTCGTTCTTTACAGACTGGGAGGCAGGGACAGGTGTATTGTCGATCATCTGTTGACGATGAGACCTTGTTTCCTTGTCGCACTATAGAAAGTGTCTGCTCTATGAGCCATCCTGTTGGAGTCGTCCAGATCCAGTATCCTAGATCTGCAACCTCCACAAGCCAAAGGACTTACATCATTGACGATCTTCGGCATTCTCAGGGTTTGTTGACGGGAACCAAGTGGTTTCCAGAAGATTTGTCTCTTCAACTCGGAGGCTTGTCAAAATCCTCACGAAAGAGGCTGCACAGGGAAATCTGAAGTTTGTTAGGTAAAAGATGGTTGTGGCAGGGAGTTCGTCTGAGTTTGTGCCTGTGTATGTTACTGGTCTTTTGAAGACGTTCGTTGTCGTAGATGCTGACATGATGGCCTCACTAATGGTGTCTGGAAAGAAGGAAAAGTTTTCGAAAAGTTCTGGTAGTTCAGGTTTACTCGAAAGATCAAAAAGTTTTGGAAAAGGGAAGAACCTTTTTCACTCCGAAGTTCAGAGTCCGAACGTGGTTGAAAAGAAACCTACCACAAGCAACAATTTCCGTTCACATTGGACGAAAAGCCGTTGTGTGCCGCTCGCCGGCGCTCTCCTCTCCTGATACTATCTACCGCTTCCCTGTTCAACATTTCATCTCACCCTCTAGACCACTAGGCTCCGTCTTGTATAGCAGTTTATGCCTGGAGCGGAGCACGTCTCGCTGCGAGCCTTTCCCTACGACTCGGAGGGATCATCTTACAGCCAACGCGGACGGCACGAACATGGTTTATGGATTATGAACGCGGCCTCGGTTCTAATTCACACAGTGATTGACGTTGCAAGGCACCAAGGTCTTCCCAGCTGCAGCTCTTCTTCTCGCTACACGCACTCATTCGTTCACTGAGGCATCAACTTGGGGCAATTTTGCATAATGAGAGAAGCCATTGGTTTCGCACTGCTGCTTATGAGAGGTATGGATCATAATTTGAATCAAGGCTGACGATGTTAAGCCAGAAGCGTCTTCAGAGCGTGACTTCGACCTACGTCGTGCATGCTACTGCGCGTTTGTTTGCGCCCGTGCAGAGAATGAGATGGCTACCGAACGAACAACTTATGGACGGGGAAAGTGGCTTTGCAACGGGACTACGTAAGACTCTCTGGATAACCAGTAGCCCAACGAGCGTGATTTCGAGCCAGGCGTCCCTTTGCGACCGCGACCTTGCCATCTGCCTTGCTAACGACTATTACTGGGTACGCAACATTGCAGTAATAAACTCTTAGAGAGTTTACACCAGCAGTTATCGGGTGTTCCAAGTGTATCGTGTCCATGCAATAAGGTCACAATACCTTTGTTATCCCACTGCTTGTAGAGCTAGGCTGAGATTGATTGCTACAAGAAGGGCGTGTCATGGCTTCATTGGTGTTGATCGCTTGCTTGTACTCTCGACGCTTGAGCAGCACCCACTCGTTGTCAGAGTCGCGCATGTTTGAACTGTATCTATAGACAACAGGAGGTGCATTTCAGAGACAGCATGGCCGTGGTTATGTCCTTGTGCTGGTTGGAGCATGAAGCGACGCACCTAAACAAGCTGCTAACGCAGAGAAAGATGGTTACGTTCTAAGAAGGGGTACGCCGCACGCAGAAGCGCTTCACGTTGCACTCTTTTCAAATCATTCCCATCGCCTGCACGAATGGAAAGGTCTTGAACTCCCATCGTTGCTCCAGCTATTTTCGTGCTCAACTGGGGCAAGATGTATATATGGAGGACTTAGAAGAACTCCATCTGGAGGAAACAATGTTTCAACAAAATATTAGCATCGATTGGCAAGCGAAGATATGGCTGTACGACAGTGTCCAGGTAGCGAAAGGAAGGCGACAGCAGCGTACCACACCTGCGCGTTTCAGGAACGAGGTAGCGGTTACGGGGTACGTGACGTATACTGTCAAGGTAAGAACTCGGCGAGAACTCGTTGAAAATATGGCTGAGCTTACCGACGATGGAGGGGCTTGTCTCTTCGCAACAAGAAGGGCAAGCGGGACTTGCGAACAGACAGGGCTCGTGTATCCATGAAGAGTTTTGGCGGTGCGCTGTAACAGGCTAGCACAGGTCATGCGAATGAGGTTAGCTGAGATGAATGGAAAGAAGACGGAACTTCCGTTGAAAGAAGATGTATCACGATCGCTGAGTGGCTCTCCAGTGCTCTTTGCATGTGGCTTACAACCGGCTTGGGCGCGGAGGCCCATTGCTGGCGAAGGAGTGGGATGGTACATACCCCCGATCACCTCGAGATCTCTGAACAACGACGCTCCGAGACGCAAGTGAAGCGCCACTTCCGCTGTTCTTTCGTACACTTTCACAGTGAAAATTTGTGCTCGATGGTGTCAATCATCTCTCATCGACGATGGAGTTTTCGTTGATTTCTGTACAACACGGGCCACAGTGCGCATGCTCTTTGTACTTTGCAAATGGTAGCTAGCGATACTTCATCGCTGGCAGCCTGCTGGGGGCGTCGGATTCTCTTCCTTCTCCTGCTTTTCCAGACGCAGCAAGAAGTGCATACTGCCTTCCAAGCCGGCTACCAAATGATTCTTGCTTTTAAGCTTTTGTGTATTGGTTTTGGGTGTGCGCACATGCCGCCCTATTTCGTTCTTGATCGCCAATGCTCGTTCGACACATGACTTTCGCCCTCGTCTTGGTCACAGCTTTCCCTACAATTCATGGTTCGTTTCTATCGGTTATTCACACTGTGGATACTGGTATAACAATCACTTTTGAATTGTGAGCAGACAAAGTGCTCGATGCGGGTAACCAAAACATCATCGCTCAGTCAAGGTCATCTTCATCGAAGATACTGCAGTTCATACAATGCTCTGGTCTCAACTGAGGAGGAGGTTCAACCGCAGCAGGTCACCAAGGACGGTTCTTCCCGATGATGTCAATTGTAATATCGAACTCATTAGGAGAAAAGGATTGGGTGAAACCCGGACTTGATTTCCTGCTCTCCTTGAAACAAGAAAGATGGCTTGGAAGGTATAGTTCCAGGACTAGAATAGGCAGCACGATTTTGAACATCATGTAAATTTAGAAAAAGTAAAGTGACGATCTTGAGCTACATCTGTCGTACACCGGACTTCCTTTTGTGCTACTCCGTTTTAAGAAATGTCGTACTTAAGTTTAGTCTTCATGTAACTTTGGTATGCATCTAGTGCAAATATTGTTCATTAACGGTAGGCATATTGTCCCTGTGAGCTCCTTGATTTTTTGACATGTGGCGTACCCGACTGACGCTATTGGCGAACAACTGGCGCACAAATCTAGTCCAGTACGCCACTTGTACGCCAGTTGTAACCATGGGTAGCACTTTCGTATTAATTTCGAAGCATATTTTGTACGCCACTTGTAAATACCATTAGTACGCCAATAGTGTCAATATCGTAGTTATTAAATTCTTCTAGGGGCGACCATTGCTCGCGTGAGTCATCATTGCGCGAACTCCACGACTCTAAAGCGTACAATCAGCGTGCGAGCGGCCACGGACAGGACACGGACGAGAATGGCAGTGCGCTGGGAGGAGCTGCCGAAACCGGGAGTGCCCAGCGTAAGTCGCCATTTGAAGGCTCGCCTCCGTTCTTGTATCGTCCAGAGCGAGCGTATTGTTGATGTACACCTTTCACTGCAATAGCTGTTCAACATGAAGCCAACTCGTGTTCGAAAGCGTACGCAAAGCGTGACTCCTCGCACTGGGCGGAGCACTCGATCATTGCAAGGTGGAATGCGGGTTTCTCTCCAGATGGATATTGAGAATGAAGGAAAGGCGATAGTCGGGGAAGCGTTGTTGCATGGAATTGGAAGTGTTCTACGCCGCGAGTTGAACGGGAAGCAATTGGACCCAGGTCTTGTGGTGGTTCATAATGTTTTCATCAGTCGAAGCGGTCAGACATTCTACCCTTACCGGGCGGAGGGCCTGGATCTTCCACAATACATCCAGGATCTCCGGACGGCCGCTCTTTAAGATGAGAAAATGATGGAACTGGTGGCAGCTAGCATTCCAGCGTCCAAGCGACGAACGGTGAGCGATATGAGTGAGATGATGACGCCGACAAGCCGCACGGAGCCAATTCGAAGTTCATCAACACCGAGAGGTAGCACACCAGTAGCACCTCCGCAGGCCAGTCCGTCGTCTCTTACGAAGCGGACTATGGAGACAAGATCATCCCCAGCTACGAAGCGGACAGGCCAAACAAAGTCTACCTCCGCTACGAAGCCCACTGCGTCGAAAAGGGCATCTCCTGCGATGAATTAGACCGTCGACACAAGGGGAACTTCTGCGCCGAAACAGACGGTTCAGCACGAAACGGCTGTGCAAGAAGAGGAAGATGAGATCATAAAAGGTCCCCTTCCAGACGCGGATGCGCAATCCACATAAGGCGCTGGTCCATCTGTGTTACGCGCCGGAGACCTCTTGCGAGGCGAGCGCAGAGAGCGCGCGCCACATTTGTGACGGCGTTGCAGCGGTGCATAGTCGCGCCGCTCGTTGCGGCGCTTGGCACCAAAAAAAATGCACGACCGTTCCGGCGAGTGCCTGACTCGCCGGCGGTCAACGCGTGCACCTTATCGATCCGCTTCGCTCGCCGCACACCGCCGCTTCCAGTATGGTAGCATTTGCTGAGTTCAGCGCAGCGCCCAGCGCCTCTCCCGCCTACTTTCGCATTGCACGCCGCGGCCGCCAACGCGCGCCGCAACCGCTATCGTCCTTTGCTTCTCGATCTACCGCATTTGAAACTCGCCGCCGATTTCAACGCTTGTCATTTCGCGCACCGTCGCGAGTTTGGCTCTCGCACGCCCGAAGAACCGATTGCACTTCACCGCAGCCCTATCGCCGGGTCTTCTATCGCTCACTACTGGACTTCCCTCACTATCGCGCGCCACTAAGAAATGGCCTGCCAACCTATTGGCTGGTGGTGGCTAACGCGGATCAACGCTATAGCGCTGCGTTCTTGTCCGGTCAGCTGACCTATTGGTTAGTTGTGGCTGAGAGTCGTGGTGCTTACGCCATCTGCGTGCGCGTGCGCGGGCGCCTTCCAGCAGTGGCGGGCGGACTTGGGTTCAGCTCTTGCTCCAGCCCGCCCACACACATACGTCAAGTGTTTCTGGGACACGGCGCCACGCTTGGGAAACAGCGGAACATGGACATTTCTCTTGGTTCACTGGTGCATTTATTCTACCATGGATCATCTTCTATTACCGTTTGTGCTATCGTTTGACAAGCACCGCGCAACGCCTAATTTTTCTCTTGCGTCATCGCTTATGAGCGGCATTTTACATGAGACTTGGCAGGGTTTTCTGGGCGACTCAGCGTTTTGGTTCGGCATACATACAGTGATTTCCTATGAAGGCGGGCACATCAATTCACCTGGAGTAGTGACAACTTTCTACCAATCTCGCAACTTTTCTCCGTTCTTGGCCCACCACACACGCAACTCTTGGCTCTTCGCTTTAACTACACACACCGATTTCGGTCTCGTTCTCTCCATTATTTTTACTCGGCGGTCTTCTCGCTTGAGGCTCATCGCTTCGTCTTGGCACTACGCTCGGCACCCCCAACAAATTCGCGCATCGTTCGCGCTCTTCGCTCGCGCTCGTCGACACTTCTGTTAACCTCTTGTCTCTTGGCACTCGGTGTTGGCTTATAAAACTCTATCGTAACTCTTATTATCTAGGAGTGAAGTACCCTCCGCTTGGCGGGTGTGGGAAGATCCTCCGAAGGTCGATCAGTGTGGTGCGAGGTTAGCTGCTTTATTGCGGGGACCTGTACTACATCGTTCGCCTAGCTCTCTGGGTTGGGCTAGGATCACCTTAAGTGACAAACTCCCTCTGCCAGTAGGGGACTGGTTTGAAGTTTTACTGAAGAAGAAGAAGAAGGATCCCTCTACCCGTAGGAGACGGGCGAAGATTACGAAGTTTGCGGATCCCTTTCCAGCTTAAGCAGGTTGATCAAGCCGATTCCTTTCCCGCTCAAGAAGGTTAATCTTTACTATGTACCCCGCTTGCTCGTACCACCAACATGTCGGGCGCACAAGATGGGTTCCTTGGCAAGCTGCTAAAGCTCAAGGTTCCTAACGACTATATCTTGTGGCGTCGTCGTCTCTTGGCCTACCTACGACGAGAGGACGCATTCCCCTCTGGTTTGGAGCCTCGCCCCGAAGGGTTCACTCCCACTAACCGCAATATGAGATCCTGGTTCGAGAAGTCAGTTAAAGCCAAGAGCACTATCACCCTGTGTCTTGGTGACTCGGCTCTTGCTCTCGTCCGAACCTTTGTTGATGACGATGAGAGGACCGCCAAGGATCTCTGGGATGAACTGCAGCGCGTCTACACTACCTCAAACGCTCAAGCCGTCCAAAATATACGTCACCGACTAGACACTCTGGTCTACAAGGACAACGAAGACTGAAACCAGCACGTGTCTAAATTCTTGGCCATTGTTGGTGAACTGGCCAGCTTTGACGAAGAATTATCGGAGAAAGAAAAGGTGTCCAAGTTAATACGAAGTCTCCCGAACTCCTTCGCACCTCTGGCTGTGATGTCCAACCTCACGGACGCCGGCTTCGGCTCCATCATCAACGCCGTCGAAGCTGAAGTGGCACGCCGGAAGAACCCGAATAATCCTCAAAGCACTACTGCTCCTTCCGCTCCGTCCACATCCTCGAAGCCGCAGGCCAACACAGCTCGGCGCAACGGACGGAAGTGACGCAACCGGCGTGACAAATCCTCCATCACAAAGGATCGCGACGACAATAACTACTACTACTGCGGTCGTCGCGGTCACTACGCCCGGGACTGCTACAAACGGAAACGAGAGGAATCTGGTAACAACAACTCGCGGAACCAGCCTTCCACCCAACAACCACAACGCACGCGCTCCAGCAATGGGTACAATGGTGGTTACAATCGCTCCTCTCACAACCATCAAGGGGGGCAGCAGTCAAACTGGAACTCACGCTTCGCACCAAGGGGGGATGGAGATGGTAATCGTCCCTCTAACCCTAGATCGTATGTGGTGCAAAGGCGTGATGATCCACCTCCATCACCTGATTTCAACTGCAACATGGCTAGGTATCGGAGCAATATCGCGCTACTCTCCCAGGAGAAGGTGGACTCTGCGTACATCGACTCAGGTGCTACTCACCATTTTTTCCACTCGCGCAAGTCGTTCAATCGCTACGAGCGCATCGAAATCGAGCTTGTGCAAGCTGCGTCTGGCACCGCTCGTCTAGTAGGTAAAGGCCATTTCTGGATCCCACTCAATAATGGCACAGTCGTGGAAGCGTACCATGCTCCGGCTTTTGAATCCAACATTCTCTCTCTCAGTAGGAGTTCTGAGCGTGGACTTCGTAGTCACGTTCACGTCGACACTGCGCCCATTCAATGGTTGCTTCATAATGGACCCTAAGCAAAACTCCGAAGTCATTTGGGAAACGGAGATCAAGCAGGGCCTATTCATTATGGAATTGGCCGACGACAACAAGCAAGTCATGGTCCTGAACGCAAGCAATACTAAACACGAGTTAGCTCTTGATTGGCACGGGCGCACTGGTCATCTGCATCCAAGCAGGTACCAGGACTTGGCAAAAGTTATGGATTCTGTTCCTTATTTCCAACGTTCCATTCTCGAATCTCTGACGTGCGTAACTTGTCTCACTGGCAAGATGAAGCGCAATCCGCTCATCGCTAGGCCACGGTCTGTCTCCACCTCAAGCCCATTTGAGCTCATTCATATGGACCTGTGTGGCAAGATCTCGCCTTCTCTCTCTGGCACTATCTACGCTATGGCCGTTCTGGACGACTACACTTCAAAGTCGGACGTGTTCTTTCTCATGGACAAGACAGGTGCATCTGTCCTGAAGAACATTGATTGGTATAAGCGCCGCTCGGAACTCGAGCTCAACCACTCGTTCCGACTCAAGAATGTTCGCCTCGACGGGGCAGGTGAACACAATAGCAACGAGTTGGATGTGTTCTGCCGCGATAATGGCATCAAACTGGACTTCTCTCCGTCATACGCCTCCGAATCAAACGGGGCTGCCGAGAGGCTCATCCAAGAGCATTGGACCCGGACTCGCGTTCTTCTTTTTGGGAGCAAACTCCCCATTTCCTTTTGGGCCGAGGCCATGAACCACGCGAACTGGCTTCGAAACCGGGCACCGTCCTCACGCATCAAGGGACGGACTCCAATGTTAGAGTAAGACCCATCGACGAAGATCGACTTCTCTCACGTTCTAAACTTCGGACAGTCTGGCTATGCTTTCGTCTACCGCTCGAAGACGGTCCCAAATAAGAAGTTTCTTCCACGTTCCGTGCTCTCGCACTTCGTTGGCATGCAGAGTGACAACACACTTTTCCGCGTCTTCGTACCAGAGAAGAACTCTGTCGTGACGTGCAGGAACTTGGACTTCAAGCCGGTCAACTCCTCTCCACTTCCCAACATATCAAGCCTCCTTGAAGGTATCACGAGACAACAAGAGGCTGAGGAAGTGGAGGTGGAGCGAACAGAACAGCCGGATACAGAGAGAACGGACTTGGAGGAGCATCTTGTGAAAGCTTTCACGACCATTACGCACAACTTCCCGCGGGTCTGGGTCTCAAAGAAGACACTCGATGACCCATCTGTACCTCATTCCTTCAAGGAAGCGTGCAGGGGCTCAGGATGGTGTGAAGCTATTGACCGCGAAATGAACGCCTTGGTCCGGCGAAAGACATGGGAACTCATCCCTCGGGAAGATTGGATGAAACCCGTGCCATATACTTGGGTCTTCAAGGAGAGAATGGTCGTTGGTATTGGAAAGAAGTTCTTGAAGAAGGCACGCTTCTGTCCACGGGGAGACAAGCAGAAGCCGTTCATCGACTTCGATCCACACAACACTTACGCTCCTGTTGCCTGCCACGAAGCTCTTCGTATTCTCCTGCCGTCTCGGCTGCGGAGAACCTTAAAATGGGAGGAGCTGACATTTCGAACGCGTAACTCTACGGCAAACTGGATGTTCCAATCATCATGGAACAGCCAACCGACTCCACAGGCATCCAAGCCAAACCCGGTCACGTCTGCAAACTACTCAACTCCCTCTATGGTGCTGTCCAAGCTGGGATTATCTGGGGCTCCCTCTTTTCGGACACACTTCTATCCTGGGGATTCGTGACATCGGCTCTCGACTCACGAGTCTTCATGTACCGTGAGGAAGACCGGTTCATTATTGTCGCAGTAATCGTTGACGACTGCGCCTTCGCTGCCAACAGCGTAAACCTCTTGACATACTTCAAGGAAAGACTATCGGCAACCTTTGACGTGAAGCTGTATGGTGAGCTTAAGTCATTTATTGGTTGGATTATCCAACGTTCTGTGCTTGGCATAAAGGTCACGCAATATGGCTACGCGATTCAACTGCTCAAGAAATTTGGGATGGAACGATGCCACACCGTGCAGTCTCCCTTCCAATCCGTAGCCAACTTACTCCCGACGAGTGAGGACGAGCAAGCTCTCTCTACAGTTGGTCACGCTAACTATAGGGGAGAAATTGGCGGATTTCTTTACATGGCTGTATCTACAAGGCCGGATCTCTCTTCCCGGTTTCGGCTCTTTCGAAGCATCTTCACAATCCTTGCGAGCGCCACTTTTCCTTGCTCAAGCGTCTCTTCAGGTATGTGGCTGGTACATTGGACTACGGACTCCACTGCCGATCGAACATTCCGATTACTCCCGCCTCACTTCGTGCGTACGCTGACGCCGATTGGGGGGGATGTATAGAGACTCGAAAGTCTACTACTGGGTATATAATCGTCGTCAACGACGCACCAATCATGTGGAAATCGAAGCGTCAGACCGTCATTGCTCTCTCGTCTGCAGAAGCAGAGTACGTGGCTCTTTCTACATGCGCAAAGGACATCACATTGGTCCGAAAGATGTTTTGGGAATTCGCACACGAACAGACTTGGTGCGAGGAGTTCTGGTATGAGGCCACATAGACTCTACTAGACAGCTCGGCTGCACTTTCGCTCACTACGAACCCTCAGATCTCTGGTTGCAACAAGCACATTGACTTGCAGATGCACCATGTGAGAGATATGTTTGTGGAAAACATCATCAAATTGCTGCACATCCCAAAGAGTCTACAGATCGTTGACATATTGACAAAATGTGCGTCCCTCGCTGATATAAGGAGGATGGTCAGCTTGATGCATCTTGACTCGTTCTAGGAAGAATTGTTGGGACTACTAACTACTCTAACTGTGCTTCATATGTGTTTTTCTTCTTTTGAATTTGCGTGGTATCTTATAGGAGAATCTGTTTAATGTTAATGCTTGTTGTGTCTCACAATCGTTCTCCATTTTCCTACAAGGTAGCATAATCTTTTTTCCCACAGGGTTTTTGGTATGCTGCTCAGGTTTTAGGAGTTTACTGGTGTGAGATGTTTTGGTAGCCAAGTGTCTGCGTTTATTGACTTAGATATTGAAGTTTGCACCACGCCTGCAAGTTCTGAAAGTCGTTCATGTAGAAGAGATGAGCTTTATGGTTAGCAATCTACGGGCCTTGCTCTTCGGCTGTTTATGGTTATGTGATTATGTATTTGGCAACTCTATATGAGATATGCAAAGTGGTGTAGGAAGAGTCGCGCTTCGCTTCGAGGGACGCTGTTACGCGCCGAAGACCTCTTGCGAGGCGAGCGCAGAGAACGCGCGCCACGTTTGTGACGGCGTTGCGGGCGCGCTTAGTCGCGCCGCCCGTTGCGGCGCTTGGAACCAAATAAAATGCACGACCGTTCCGGCGAGTGCCTGAATCGCCGGCGGTCAACGCGTGCACCTTATCGATCCGCCCCGCTCGCCGCACACCGCCGCTTCCAATAATCTGTACCCCAAACTGCATCACAAACTGCGGAGCAGCAGGACGATGAAGTTGTGCTTCTGTCCGCAAGAATGGCACGTTCAAGTGTTTCTGGGGAGCGGTCTGGAACACAAAGGACACCTACTCGGTGCAAGACGTACAGACGAATTCGTCAGAAGGTCCCAAAGGTGAACCTCAATCACTACCGGATGGTTGTTGTTACTGTTGACATCACTCTCGTGAACACTCCGCCCAGTTTACTACTTGCAGTAAGTAAACGCCACGTTGAAGCCCTTGCCAAGAATATGGAGGAGCGGGGGATATTGCAGTCGATGGGTTCTCCAGTTGTGGCCTTACATGAGGCTACTACGGGAGAGAGGGATACTGACAAGGGACGCCTAACGAAGAAGTGCTTGATTGTAGATGGTTTGCATCGTCTGAAAGCTATACAATATTTGGCAGCGACTAGTGCACCGAAGTGGAAGTGATAAGCCAAGTTTTGGCGTTGCAATCTGCTGATACGAAGAGATGGGAGGCCCATTGGGATGAAGGAATTGTTATGTGTTGCTTCGTACCTCAATGAGTTGACGAGTACCGTGCGAAAGATGATGTTTGCAGACAAGATACACTCTATAGTTAGTGCGGTCGCCATTCTAATTGAAGATGTTGAGGAGGTGACGCTGGCAGACGTGGATCCTGCAGAAGTGACAGAAGTGTTGAAGGAGAGCCAACTGATTGGGACTGTACAAGAGCGTCAGTATCTGAGATATGCCAATGTCGCCCTGCAACTCATGTCTCGTGAGGGAATGCTGGCCCATTTCGAGGATATATGTGAGAGTGTGAGTGACATAGGTCTCACACATCTGTCCCATACTCCGCTATATGTTTTGGATGTCGAGGAGTTTTCCTTCATTCTTGATTGTCTTCAGATGTTTCTATTGAAGTGCAAGTCAACAAAGACAAAGCAATGGAAAAGCTTTGAGGAGGTTCGGGGTTTCTTTTATGATAGAGCAGTGTCTCTGTTCCGCGCGGCTCGAGCAGTGGGGATGAACTGAACGAGGAAGAGTCGATGGAAGTGTTCCTGAAACGCGAAGTCAGTCTTTCTGCTCCATCGAATGAAGATGAAGTTGAAGACCCAGACAACAACCCAGCTGTGTATCAGTCCCTTTTGCGACAAGTTGTGAACTTCAACACATGGCCGCGTGTTCGGAGCAGGACGAACTCAATTAGAACTGCCACGACTTCCGTTCAGAATCGATTGCGGATGATGCTCAAGGTAATTCCGGCCCCCGCACCAGTGAAGCAGTCCGTCAGGAAGGGGAGGACTCCCGCTGCCGCTGCTGCAACAGTTGCCAGTGAAGAAGGGGAGCCGCGAAGAAGTGCACGAGAACGGGCGCAGGTGAGTTATAGGGAAATTGAGCACGGCCGAAGTCGAGGTGCCATAGAAGTTCTGGACAGCTCTGAAGAAGAACAGCGGGCTCCGCCGAGGAAGAAACAGAGAAAGACTTTCAAACAACAGATGAGATCTACTCTGAACAGCATGACACCGGATGACCTGATGTCTCAACTAAATGAACATGTGCTGAGAGGAAGGTCGATGAAGGTTCGGTTCGTGGCATTGGAAGAGGGAGCGAATGCAGAGAACGCGGGCAGTTCTGCATTTGTGGATGACGAATAGCTTCTTTCTGTGACAGTTCCACGGGTTGTCACCGTCGAGAAAGATGCTGCGCCAGACGATCAGCAAGAGACAGGGGGGGGTAATTTGATGACGAGTTACTTACAGCTCTTCCGGAATCTGAGAAGCACGGACTTGTTCAAGGAGACCCATATGATGGCCCACAGAACCCATCATGGTGCGGGTATGTCAGGCTGAGACCGCAGGAATGGCAAGGGAAGAACGTAATTGAGCACAAGGACCCCTGGCTCAGAGTCATTCACTTGCCGAAGGGACATAGGTCGGAGCTGCTAAGTGTCTCGAATCTCAGAGATGTACACCATCTTGTCTTTTGGCACGCTGCAAGGGCTGAACATCGCCTACGGGCGGAGACATTTGGTATGCAGTATCCTCGTACTCGGCCGACAGGTATGGATGATGAAGAGGTGCTTTGGGTTGCTGCGAAGGAGCATGACGAATTTGGGCAAATGGTCTTCGCCCGAATGCAAGCTGAGCTAAGGCAGAATGGTTATTGCGTGCTTGATGGCTTTGCGACGGATAATGGTGTCCCTAAATGGGAGGAGTTGGAAGAAGTTCGGGAGTTCGGAGATGTGTCGAGGAAGTTGGTGGACTTCTTCAAGAATGAGTATGGAGCGATGCCGGATATACGCAAAGGGGAGGAACAGAAGTCGTTTGTTCAAATAATCAACGATTATGAAGGATGGAAGGACGGTAGCGATGGACCATTTGAGGGGAGAGTGATGTCGACACGTTGGGGTACGGTGGAGAAGCCGGAGGATAATGAGGAGCTCAGGTGGGTTGTAAGGTCGCGTGCTTTACTTGATGTTCGAATGGGTACAATTGCAGCGGCTTTGGGGCTATGGGACAATGAAAGGGAAGCTGTGAAGATGTACACTCCGAAACTGGTGGTCGATTTCTGGGGACGACGAGAAAGTGCAAGCGCCAGACGCTGCACACCGACTTCACTGGTCTGGTTACGAAGGAAAAAATGAATACTGGTAACCCCGGATACTTTGTAATGGCCTCTGGGAAAGCGGGCTTTCCTCTCTGGGTGAGCGCTAAAATCCATCAACTGGTGGGGATGAACAACCAACAGTTGCGAGTGATGTCGGAGGTGTATCCAGCGAGGAAGATAATCGCCCCACCGTACTCTGTATTCGTGGGCCGTGGTGATGTGACCCATGCAGGAACAAGTGGGAAGGACAAGTTGGATAGGCCCGAGTCTATGGATTTGCTGGTTAGATACCATATGTACATGGTACCCGAGGGCTAGGCACTACGTGATGCTGTTCATCGGGTAGGGGATTTCCGACCCACGTTTGACAATGGTGACGAGGAGGAGGAGGCGGAGGATGAACTGTTGTCCGATAAGGAGGGTGGGGCGGTTGACATGGAAGAAGACCAAGTGGTCGTAGAGATTGGTGTGGAAGCGAAGGCCGGTAGAACCGAAGTGCTCGAGAGCAGTATTGATGTCGATTTGCCAATAATGAGGCTACGAGTGCCTCGAAGTGGATGAGAATGAGATGATTAGTAAATTATGAGTGTCTTGCGAGTATTAAGAGTAGTATACTATTGCAAGGCTATACATATGAACATGGAAAAGGTGCGGCAGGCTGGTAATTGAACAAATGTCATACGTCTTTGGTCCAGTTTCGTCTAATTGCAACATGCCACATGCTCGGTATCGTTAAAATCATTGGTGGCACCATTCAATTCGCAATTGAACATGAAGCGTCCTACCACTTCTGAAACTGCACTTAAGGTTGCTTTGAAGAGAAGTATGAAACTGAGAAGTCTATGCCGTTCCTGTCTATGTGGTACTTGTGGCAGTATATTGACTGTATCAGGAAAAATGGCAGAGGAACAGAGAGACTTGGCGAAAATTTCACCCAATACCTTGTCTAAGTTCATATATGCCAATAGTTACGCTATATTAAGTTCCGTTGATTGAACGTTGAGAAGAGAAGGAGAGTCAATTCCAGAAGAAGTTGTGAAGTGTATGTAGTTCATTGGCGAACGTGTTGTTTTCGGACTTGTTACAAGGGGGTGATGTGGGCGACGTGGAGGGGAAAATGGAAGGACTCGGAGAATATAAGTTTGGTGTCTCGGCGAATCATGGAGCTTTCCTGCGTTTCTCTGACGAGAGGGAAATTAAGGGTGCATTCAATGATCACACCCTTGACCACACTGTTGACGGACTACTGTTTTTGGCAAGGGATTTGAACAGGAGGTATGGTATTGTCAATGATGATGAGAAGGGGTTCGTGGAGACCGGAAGTGATAGTGGCCTTCCCAATTTCGTGTACATCAAACTTTGGCAGTGGAGAGAAGAAGTGGATTCTGCTATTGGGGACCTGATGCAGAAGATGGATGAGTTTGTTATCTATCCCGGCGATAAAAGTTGCGAAATTGTGCACAGGCGATACACAAAAGGAAGCGGAGGAGCAAATCTTGTGGATAATGAACCGAGATTTATTGATACAGATGACGTCATGACGTTCGGAAGTGCTTTGAGCGACGGTCCTTTGCATGAGGTAGGCTTGTACAGCGTTCACGTCAAAGAAGATTGTATCCCGGGTGGAGTACACAACCTGTTCGAAAGCGTGGAGGATGTACATTCGACAATTATGCTGGTGGCTCTGTTGTACGGCTACGAGGAAAAGCAGCACGATAAAAACCACCATGAATCATAAAACGGTATTGAGATATATACGATCCTTTTATTACTGAGATCTCATATCCTAGCTAAGTATTACAGGCATCGTAGCACTTGAAACAAATTCCAAGAGCATTTCTAAACCATTAACAATTGCATTTTCTGTACCCCTACAGTTCTGCCACCCTTCGGATGGTCTCATGCACGTCCTCCAACCCATCAACAAGATATGTTACCGCTGCTGGAGGGTCGTCTCCCTTCACATGAACTGCCAGGGTTGCCATTTCAAATAGAGGACCATCATTGGAAGCATTCCCGAAAGCAAGGATTAAATGTGTGTCGAACTGAGGTTCGTTTTCAACCAAGGCTAGCGCCACACTGTTCTTCGTGAAACGAATGTCCCCTATGTCACAGTTTTCATCTTGAGGGTACGCAACCAGGTCCGGAAAGGATGTCAACACTTTTGAAATACCGGAGTTCACTTCTGTCTTCCACTTCGACAGTCCATTGTACGTGAAGTTAGGGAGTCCACTGTCTTTTCTAGTGCTCACAACTGCATGTTGACGCTCTTCGTGAAGTCCGTGCGATTCATTTAAGGAGAGTGCAAGTCTCTCAAGTTCGGCTGCACATCTTTCGTAGCCTTCCCTGTCAAGGTCCTGTTAAATTTCGGTACCACTGGATAATCTCACCCGTGCGCCTTGGTTTCCAGAGATGCCAAAAGTGTAGCCACCCAGGTGCTCCATGAAACTCTCGGCATCCTCTATATCTCGCCCAGTAGCAATTCCGAAACCAACGCGAGCATTGATGTACTTCATACATTTGACTGTTTCGGCAGGAATATTCCCCCCAGCTCTTTTCAGAGTACCGTCAATATCACTAATCACGGCGTAGCCATTTTCGAATATTTAGTTAGCCAGCTGCTGAGGAGTTACTTCTCGGGCTCTAACTTCTGAATTATACATCTTTTGAAAGCTTTCGAAAGGGTTCGTTTTGCAAATGAGTGTGGGTATACGAATGAGAAGGATGTGATTGAAGTTACTAGGACGAGAAGCTTTTGCATCGATTTGCAGTAAAGAAAGGATGATTTAGTCATAAATTATATGTACGGGTTCAAGTGGGTAAAGAAAACTATGAATATCTTCAATATGAGCTTAGAAATCAAGATCAGTAAAACAACCTCCATTAGGGGTTGAAACCCATAAAAGGTTTACCTTACTTCATACGGGTGCCCCAAGTATTGTAAAGGCTTAGTTCTTCAGAAATATCACAACTTTGTACTTGTTTCGTTACCAGTATCGTGCACTTTAATGATGTGGAATGACCCTTTTCCATCTAGCAAAACCTTAGCCAGGTATTAGTGATAAGGGATGTAGGATTTAAAAGGGCATATTTGAACCACAGAAGGACGAACAATATAAGTAATGTAATAGGAACAGGTCATTTCGACCAAGTAAATTTTATGTTTAACTATCTCTAAAAAGTTTAGGACACCGGAAAGTCATGTGTTTTAACCTCAAAGCTGGGGGAATGCGGAGGGGGATAACTTTTCCTTAACAACGTTGACGTAGTTTGTATGAAAAGGAGCGGGGTCACTGCCTACGATATTTCTTTCTTGGCGGGAAAAGTCGTAGAAGTACGCGTTCCTAAACTGAAAGTCGGAGAAAGAAGTAGGGAAGCCAACGAGAGTTTTCCCATATGCAAGAAATCGCCCAACCGTCTCTTCCAGGTTGAAAGTAGTACCTGTCTGAAGCGAAACTATCTTCAAGAGCTCTTTCATTATTGTGAGCACAACCGTACTGCACTCCGTAGCGACTACGTCCATGGGAATGAAACCTCTTGAGGCCCCGACGATGTTGAACGCTGATAGCCACACGAGCTTCTCATAATGGCTTACGATAAATGTGTCTTCGTCGACAACCCCGCAAGTGAGACCCATAGATCTAAACCTGTCTGCAACGTTGGAGGCCCACTTTTCTGTTGCGACAGTGAGACCATCCGGACTTTGAGGAGTGACACCATCCTACGGAGCTGCGTTTCTTGAGAGGACACCAACGTATAGGACAAAATTTGAACACTTGTCCACACGGAGCTTCAAAAGCAATGGTATGATGTCTCCATTCTGGAAGAAAACGAGATTCTCTCTGAGCGAATAAGGGCAAGCCTGAATTACGGTCTCCAGGGTGTTCGTTCTTCCACAAACTAGTATCAGTACATCAGAAAGATGTGAGCTAGCAGCCATGCTGCAGAATTCGTGTGCGGAAATGACCATATCTTCTTCGTTCGCAAGCATGGTACCTATACGCCACCTTCCAACAATAACGGCCCGAGTCCTTCGGGTGGGAGATGAGGCCTGAGGGACGTCAGAGTATCCGGGACTCGGAGGTGGAGTCGGAGGCATGTCGGACTGGGAGTTCATTGCAAGTGTTCGATTGCTTTTGTGTGACGATAGAAATAGAAGATGGGGCGGAGAACTGCTGGGGTAAAGAGTGATACTTAAGTACAAACGGTTGGGAAGCGCAGAACGGGAACATGGTTCACTTTGTGAAAGTGAGCGACAGGTATGATATGTGATTGTACTGAATGAATGATAAAGCTTGTATGAGACGACATGCAACAAAGTGTGGTAAGGTTTGTGAAAAGGAGGTGGAAGAGTAGAAAGTGTACAATGAATGAAACAGAATTCGAACCTGAGTTGTAAAGTACGAGTTACGGGGAGCTTGAATACAGGATGAGAGGAGCCATTTTGGCTTCATAAATGACGTGAACGGGTTCTATAGCTTCACTCGGATTGCCATAATCTTATTTTTTATTGAGGTATAAAAGGGGAGTATGTCTGGGAGGGACGGGTTTGGCGTTACTGAAGTTAGCGATGTTCAGTATGGATTCTCGTTTAATTATAGCGCCATCAATTTTGGCTTCAGACTTTGCTCGCCTTTCAGATAAAGCGAGTGCAATGGAAGAGGCTGGAGCGGAGTGGCTGCATATAGATGTATTGGATGGTCATTTTGTGGCGAACCTTACTGTTGGACCGCCTGTTGTGAAAGCGTTGCAGAGGCATACCAAATTGTTTTTGGACTGTCATCTGATGGTATCAGACCCTGGGCGATGGATAAAAGACCTTGCAGAAGCAGGCGCAGACGGAGTCACATTTCATATCGAGAGTGTGGCCAAGGGACTAAAAAAGTGCGAGGTACCACCTGAGGAGCAGAACGTGGTGTTGAAGGAATTATGTAACCGAATTAAAAGGATGGGAGTGCAGGTTGGAGTTGCGTTGCGCCCGAACACGTCTATAAAGGTCGTAGAAGCACTTATGAAGGAAGGAGTTGTAGACATGTTATTGTTGATGACGGTGGAGCCAGGGTTTGGAGGACAGGCGTTTATGGACGGTGTTCTTGATAAGGTGTGACATGCAAGGGAGTTGTACCCAAGAATAGGAATACAGGTGGATGGGGGTATTGGACTGAGTACTGTGAAAGGAGTAGTGAAGGCCGGTGCAAACATTTTAGTTGCAAGATATGCAATCTTTGGCTCGAGTAACCCAGCTCATGTCATAGCTGGTTTTCGAAAGGTTGGTTAGAGATAGTAGCATAAAATTATTGTTTATTACATTGTTACCTTTACGTGTTATCACGACTATATTCTCCGTCTCCATTGGAGATGTCTTTCTCTTGTGTCACAACCGGGAAAGGATGTGAGACAACATCAATATATCCCCAGTGGACGCTGAGAGGGAGGATGAACAATTCTACGTGCTATTATTGTTACCCATCCGGTGTCGAGTGGTGACATATTCTTTTTTTGTCACAACCCACACAGGATTTGACAGAAGAAGAAGATGCCCCCAGTCGAGACGGAGAGTGAGCTACTCTAAGTACAATCACTAGTCCCCAGCTTGCCTCCACTGGCGATATATTCCTGTTTTGCTATAACCATCGACTGAGCTTATGGTGGAAGAGAGAAATATCGCCGGTCGAGGCGAGGTGGGTGGTGAATATGTGAGCGCAAAAGAGGATACTGAGGGGTGGCGCTTAAATAGTGGAAGGTGCGGAGGTGTACAATAGATGTTTTGGCGGGAAATGGGATGAGGGAAACAGGGACAATCATGGTGCTGGATATAGCCCTTGTGGTTGGACAGTGGGGGTGGACAGCAGAGCATAACTCGATTGCACTGTATCGCAGCGAAAACTTCGATCCAACTACTACTTCTTCTTCTGAAGATGTCGAACGGATACGTGAAGGATGAGGAGCTGTTGGCGCTGTTGGAGGGGAAGGAGGTACCGCCGACGCCGTCACCAAAGCGGGAAGAGGACGTGATTACGACGGCTGGTCGGATGTCGCAGAAGAAGGAAGTGGCCGATGAAGGAAAGAAGTGTGAGGCGAGGATAGGGGATGGTGATGAGGTGGAGAAGGCTGTAGAATTTAAGGTAGAGGAGGTCGCAATGGAGAGAAGGGCGCTGTGCATCTGAGTCAGTTAGAGGTTGGAGACCAGATAGAGAGTGGGGGCGGAGAGGGTGACAGGGAGATGCGGTTTGTGGGGGAGATGAAGGCGAGGGTGAGGATGTTGGGGTTGGTGATGAAGAAGCGACTGGACGATGGAATTGCGGAGATTGTAGCGGAAATAGGCGTTGTGGTGCTGAGTGGGGGTTGTAGTGGTGTTTCTGTTGAGGCGATTTCAAGCCTGCAGAATTCGTTGTCGGTATTGGGAGTGAAGATTAGGAATCATGTGTATGGGATAGTGGAGTGTGGGGGAAGGGAGGTTGGAGAGTTGCAGAAGGAGAACAGGGTTTTGAACGAGAGGTTGGACGTGCTGGAGAAGGAGGTGAAAGAGCTGGACAAGAGGCAAAGATTGGTGGAAGAGGAGACGGTGAAAGAAGGTGTGGAGGGAAAGACGGAGAAGGGAAGTGCGAGAAGGATGGCAGTGCAGAAGGGGTCCCATGTGACACCGAAGACAAAGGGTGGTGGGGTTGAGGATGGGAAGAGCCGTCTGAAGAAGAGGCGTAAGGAGATGAAGAAGGTGGTGGAGGAGGTGCCGCGGGAGGGAGTCGGAGCTCTGGTGCTGATTGGGTTTAGGAGTGCGGCGGAGGTAGCGCGGACTGCGAAGGGGATTCTGAGAGGACAGCAGGAGAGAAGGATGGGAGGGATTTGAAGCCGTTTTGGGGCGAGGCGGGTATACGAAAATGGGGAGAGTTGCCGACCTGACTTCTACAAAATGACGTTTGCGGAGACAGAGAGGGAGGATGCGAACGCGTGATGGGCGAGAAATGGGTAAAGAGCGGGGGTGGTGTGGACCAGAAAGAAGTGATGGGATGATTGAGGTGGGATGAGTTGCGATTGGCATTGCAACATGGGAGAAAATGAAAACGCAAACTAGCACGAGCGCAGTTTTGAGAGAGGGTCGCGGAAAAGAGTGAATGGGGTGGTGCGGTGAAGTAGAACCTCTACAAAAACTAGGAGACCCAAGAATTAAACTGCGCGAGATGGGATTTAATATTCCAAAATTTTTTAATTTTTTGAGTGCCAGCCTCTGCCACCCCCCCGAGGGCCCCAAATAGCCCCGAAACTAGCTTAGTTTCCAAAGCGAACAGACTATATTCCACTCTGCAGAACACAGACGAATGTGTTCCAACGCGAGACTCTTCTGAACCGAATCAACGCTAGACGTGCTTTCTACTCTGTCAAGATGCGCGAGAACGAGAAGATGTTGCAATTCATCAATCGTGTTCGGCACTTGGCCTCCGACCTCAAGAGTATGGACGTCAACGTTGAAGAAAAGGACATTGCCATAGCCGCTCTATGTGGACTTCCGGATCGTTTTGAGCACCTCATTGTTGCAATCGACACCACGATCGGAGATCGCGAACTCACCATGGAGTTTGTGAAGAGCCGTCTGTTACAAGAAGAGCAACGTATGAGTGATCGTGCCAAGGAGGAATCTGGTGGTGATTCAGCACTCGTGGGACGCCAGTTTCTTAGGAAGTCATTGAAGTCGGTTGTGTGTTACTATTATGGCAATAAAGGGTCATATCCAGAAGAACTGTTTCAAGAAGCAACGTGATGGGGCTAGCAAGGATCAGATCGATGCTGCTCACCCAAGTGTACATACCGCGCTCAACGATGAGCAGGGTACGGGCGGCACCGATTCCGACTTTGTATGCCTCATTGCAAATGGTGCCGACAAGGCCACTAACAGTGACTGGATTGTTGCCTCTGGAGCTACTGCGCTCATGACTTATGATGACTCAATGTTCCAAACGTACGAGACAAAGGTGTCGTCGGGTGTGAGTATCGGCAATGATTCCAAGTTGCAGTCTGTTGGTCATGGAAGTGTGGAGCTCGATCTGACAGTTGAAGGGTCCAAGCGTAAGTGCAACCTGAAGCAGGTGGTACACGTGCCCAACTTACGGTACCACTTGTTGTCTGTGTCACAGATATGTGATCTGGTATGCACGGTAGTGTTTGAAAAAGAAAAGGTATGTGTGTACAAGGGGTCAAAAGTGGTTGCCGTCGGGCGCCGCGTCAAAGACCTGTACTACCTTTGCACTGCTGCAGATCAGTTCACGGACACGGACAGTGCGCTGGTGTCAGACTTGTCTCTTTGGCATGCTCGAATGGCTCATGTGAATGTGGAAGGCATCAAGCAGATGGCTCGAAATGGTGTTGTGTCAGGTCTGAATGTGGATGTGGCTCAGAAGCTGGATGTGTGCGGCTCTTGTGTAGTGGGCAAAGCAACCCGTGCTCCGACTCCCAAGCGAGGGGGGGAACGAGCTGAACACGTACTGGACCTGGTAGACTCTGATATTTCGGGTCCATTTAACGTGAAGTCCTTGGGAGGCTCGCACTACTTTGTCACATTCATCGATGACCACAGCCGCTACTGCTTTCTGTACATGCTCAAGACGAAGGATGAGGTATTCCGGATGTTCATCAAGTGGCTGAGGTTTGTGGAGAACCAGATGGGCAGGAAGGTGCTTACCATCACCGCTCGTAAAAGTGTGCTGCGTGCTTTGCGCACAGAGAGCGGTGGTGAGTACCAGTCCAATCGATTCTCCGAGAAACTGGAGCAGTACGGTATTGATAATCAGCGAACTGTGCCTTACAATCCACAGCAGAACGGGCTTGCCGAGAGGTTCAATCGCACACTCATGGACTTGGTCAGGTCAATGTTGCATCACAAGAATGTGCCAAAAAGCTTTTGGGCTGAGGCTCTGAATGTTTCTGTGAATGTGCGCAACAGAGTGACCTGCAAAGCGCTTCCGAGTGACGTGACGCCGTTTGAGCCGTGGCATGGACAGAAGCCTGATCTGAGCAATCTGCGTGTGTTTGGTAGCCGTTGCTTGTACAAGGTGGTTGATCAGCAATCTTCATTGGGTACACTTCAGGCTCCCACGCATACAAGTTGTGGGACAGCCAGAAGAAGAAGGTGATTGTGTCACGAGATGTGAGGTTTGACGAGTGCTCTGGAACTGAAAGTGACGAGCACTCTGAACACGAGGACTACGCGGATATGGGCTTGGTCGACAAGTCGGGAGCTGCTGAAGCCTCAACCTCCGACACATCCGCCGATCATTCTGAAGATGACCCTTCTGCACCAGCTTCTCATGGGAGTACCACGAATGCCAGTACGGATGAAAACACCACACCAGTTCCACAAGATGAGCCGGAAGTGACAGAGATGCAGCCCCTTCGTAGATCCACAGGTCAGAGAAAGACGACATCCTCATCGTGGCGGGGTGCCAGTGCTTGCGTTGGAACACATTGCAGATGGCCTTCCATGCGTCAGCGGCAGTATCAATGTCCCGAACGTGATCCAAGTGCTCGTCGGCAAGCGTGAGTCCAATGATCGCTCTAGCCCTTTCGTCTCGTATTTGCCATTTCGCTAGTTCCTCTTCATCGGTGGGTGCAGAAGTGGTGAGATGGGTCTTGAGGTCTTTCAGTGCAAGTACGTACTGAATCTTCTGCTTCCATGTGTGGAAGTTATCCTCACCCAACTTCTCGATCTTGAGCGCACTGAACGAATCCATGTTGTAAGAAGGAAACAGCGGAGCAAATCAAACACGGCGGTGGCAGGTAGACAGCAACGACAAACAACGACAGCAAACAACGACGGCAAACAACGACAGCAAACAACGGCAGCAAACAACAGCAGCAAACAACAGCAGCAAACAACAACAACGGCAAACAACAACAACAACAACAAAAACTTCAATAGTCCGGACCACTGGCAGGAACTAAATTCTCAGTACCCTAGGGGATCGGACCCATGACCCCCGGGGACCCTCCGGGTAGGAAACGACTTCTGCAGTCTACCTCCTCCTGCGTTCCAGGAGAAGGCGCGTTGCTCTCTACGAGGCGTCCAAAGAATGGTTAATGACCAAAGATATTTCTTCACCACTTAACCCAATCTGGCCTCTTGCAAGAACTTGCGCGACCTCGAAACTGCGGCTACTATCACAAACCAAGGTACGCCCCTAACGAGCAGACAATAATGCCCACACGCGGCCTGATCCTGAAAAGAAGGTCAGCCTTCGGTACGTCTCCTCCCCGCTCAACCGAGGTTGCACGGATCAAAAGCTCGTTTTGGTTTGCTTTAACCACAGATCAAGAACTCGACACAAAGTCAGGTCAACCACGACAAAGGTGAGCCACCCAAGTCCAACAGTGCGTCACGGCACCCCGTCCACTTCAGCACTCGCGGTACTACCAGGTCTTCCGACCGACACCTTTATCCGCCCCGGAGGACCGGTGGGAGCCCGCTCGACAGCACGTCCGCTTTGGTTCAAGCCGCCAGACTAACGTCCCCGATTGCTCGGATCAACCGCTCGTCGCTGGACCTCAGATGACAAACCCAAACGCTGAGCACACACAGTGCACAGACTTCAACAACTGCTGAGCACACATGCAGTGCACAGACTTCGACAACAAACGGTTCTCAACCTCTCGGATCAGAATCCGCAACACGACGCGGGGATCCCAACAATAACGACAGAGGGAGAACAAACGAAACGGATAGCGACCGACAACACGGGCAACAACGAGCGCCCAAACACAATCACGATAGAGAATCAACGTCGAACCACTACTACCACAACGCCCTCAGCGAGGAACGCAAGACCGAAAGGATAAGATCAACACCGACCAACAACACGGTCAACACACCCGACGCAACGACGAAAGGAGAGAGAAGGGAAAACAGCGAAGCGGGTGAACGGCGGTGAGGGAGGGCGGCGATAGACGAACGATAACGACAGAGGTCAACGGGGCCTTTCCATAACCTGATGGAGGTTTTAGCTGGAAACGGAAGGTTGGGAGAAGGGATGGGGGAAATGAAAGGAAGTTCGCCAGCTCTGGCTCAGAATTTACTTGGAGCTGCTCGAGTCACCGCTTATATAGAACTACTTGGCGCAACCATCGCAAACCTCCAACTCCAAGCAATATCTAAAGCACTAGCTAGAGACACTCAATACTACCAATCATCTCCTAACATAACATGGTAACACTCCCACACTATCATGGCAGCTTACAACCACAAAGCACAACACTGCACAACAGTGCACAACAACTTACGTGCCTACACATAACCATCACCATGCACAGATTCACATAGTGCCAACACACTGTAATCCCTACACCACACCATAACAGTTACGTACAAGCTCACCAACAACACTTCACCACAAACTCACTCCAAGTCCTACGTCACCAACAACACCACACTGTAATCCTCTTGACACCGCATCAACTCTTCACCATAGTGCCCAAGATACACCAAGCTGTTCTAAATGTCCACGTACATACCTGTGTACTCTGTGCACCATCTACAGTATGCCCAGTGTACTAGCTACACACGTGTACGCCGGAAACAACCCATTAGCGCCACGACACTTGTACGAACCACAATGCATATGACCATTTGCAGTAGCCAATCAGAAGCCCGTTTCACGTTCACTTTGCGCAGAGGCGCATATGCGCTTTTCCAACGGCACCCTTCAAAACAGCCCATGCTCCCCATCACTTTTGGTTTTCAGTGACAGCACAGGATCAGCATCCAACACAATAGCCTAGAATCGCACATATTGCAAAAACCGCTCAGTATAACATGTATTCGCACATTCTCAGCTACTGCATAACTGGCCAGCACCAGCGGACTCCAGCCAATCACAGTGGACCACTTGTGGCATCTGCCACTTCTGCCCCATACAGCCGATTCCACTTGTCCAAACTACGTTGCATACACGCATTTGCAGTAGCCAATCATATTGCAGTATCACGTTGGGTTTGCGGAGAAGGGCATAAGCGCTTTTCGCACGAGGTTGCCCAAAAGTGCCCATGCTCCCCTGCAACTTTGTGTTCCAGGTACTTGTAGACACATTCAAGGACTGCCAGACACTCGACACCATCCAAACATCAACACTCCTCCTCGAGTTCCTGTCCAAGACCAATTCTTTCCATAATAGCCTGGGCGTGCAGAGGACCTAGAGGCTTTGTGAGTATGTCCGAGTCGTTCAGCTTACTTGGGACGTACAGCACGACAATCACAGACTTCTTTATCAGTTCCCTAATGAAGTTCAACTTGACATCAATATGCTTGGCACGACCTGATGGACAACGCTCACCTACACTCCAGCCTATGGCTATCTGATTGTCAGAGTGCATAGGAACAGCCCCGGAACTATCCAGACCAATCTCAGAGAGTACACGCCTCATCCACACAACCTCTTGAGCAGCCATGGTTAACGCGTAGTACTCGGCCTCAGCAGTAGACAAAGCAACAGACGACTGCTTCTTGGCACCAAAGAATACCACTGCAGATCCGAACTTGATCATGTACCCAGACATGGACTTGCGAGCGCAGGTATCACCCGCGTAGTCCGATTCCACATACGCTTGCATGTCCAGCGATCCAGCCTTGTAGTTCAAGCCATGTCTGCGAGTTCCTTGCAGATAACGCAACACTCGCTTCGACGCCCTGTGACAGTATGCCATGGGGTTGCTCTGGAAACGAGCGAGGATGAGCACCGGAGCAAGAATGTCCACGCGCGTGCGCAGTGCCAAGTACAGCAGAGACCAGATCATCTGCTGGTACAGCTGCACATCCTGGGGCGTCTTGTCTTCCTCGGCAGCGAGACCCGAGAAGAAGGACTCCACCATTGGACTACGAGCCGGCTTAGAGTTTTCCAGACCGAAACGTTGCAGAATTCCTTCGATGTAGAGTGTCTGACCTAGGTGCACTCCATTGACACGACCATCGTCATCATTGCTCCATGTCAACGCTACACCGAGGTAGAGGGTCACTTTGTCCTCAACTAATCTCGTACAACCGCTTGAGCTCCTCCAAGATCCCAGATCGTTCCTTGGCAGAGTGCGTGAAGATGAGCAAGTCATCGACGTACACAAGGATGTAGCAGTATCCATTATGCTCGCTAGTCCTCCGAAAGACGCATGGGGCACTCGGTAGTTCCTGGAAACCAATGAACTGTAGATCTCGTGTGAACTTGGTATGCCATGCTAGATGGGCTTTCTTCAATCCATACATTGCTTTTCGAAGCTTGTAGCACCGTGAACCAAGACGCGGAAAGCTACGCGGTGACATGACCCACACGTCTTCCTCGAGGTCACCATTGAGGAAGGCAGTCTTCACATCGACTTGAGCCACAAACATCTGCAAGCACAGCGTCAGGAAGAGAAAAAACCGCACCAAACTAAACGAAACCACTGGAGCATATATGTCCATGTAGTTCTCCCCGAAGGTTTGGTGAGTATCACCAGCGACAACTCGAGCCTTGAAACGATCCACAGACCCATCGGCATTACGTTTTACTTTCAGTACAATGTGTTTAGGAAGTGGTTGCTGCGCGGGAGAATGTTCAACCTTCCAGGTGTTCTTCGACTGAAGAGATGCCAGCTCTTCCTCAATAGCAGCGGGCCACAAGCTTTGTTCCGTAGGCGTTGCGGACATTGCTTCCTTGAGTGTTGGTTCATCACTTGTAGTGACCTCGACTCCAGCTAAGGTTGCGGAACCAGCCATGAACCATCTGCGTGGTGCACGACGAGTGCGCTGTGGGTAGCCTGACTCTTCCTATACAGGCTCATCTTGTTGCACAGTAGTGATTTGATCGGTGTCATCGTGCACATCTGAGTCGCTGGAGCCATCATCTTCACTCTCATCACCACCAGAGTCACTATCACTTGACTGGACACTTGGTGCAACTTCAACGACTTCAGCACCAGGTTCAGATTCTTCTGGCGTGGGATCGACAGCACTGGTGATATCATCAACACAGAGCTCACCATGGACATCAAAACATGTGCTAGAGTCCTCGTCGGTGCTGTGAGACTCTGAATCGGTGAAGTTGTTGGATGTTGACCCTGTGCTGTCACTGAAAACCAAAAGTGCTGGGGAGCATGGGCTGTTTCGGAGGGTGCCGTTGGAAAAGCGCATATGCGCCTCTGAGCAAACTCAACGTGAAACGGGCTTCTGATTGGCTACTGCAAATGGTCATATGCATTGTGGTTGGTACAAGTGTTGTGGCGCTAATGGGTTGTTTCCAGGGTACACGTGTGTAGCTAATACACTGGGCATGCTGTACATGATGCACAGCGTACACACGTATGTACGTGGACATGTAGGACAGCTCCATGTGATTTCGGCACTATGATGAAGAGTAGATGCGCTGTCAAGAGGTTTACACTGTGGTATTGTTGGTGACGTAGGACTTGGAGTGAGTTTGTGGTGACGTGTTAGTTGGTGAGCTTGTACGTAAGTGTTATGGTGGCGTGTACGGATTACAGTGTGTTGGCACTATGTGAATCTGTGCATGGTCATGGTTATGTGTAGGCACGTAACTTGATGTGCACGGTTGTGCACTGTTGTGCGTTGTTGTGCTTTGTTGTTGTAAGCTGTCATGATAGTGTGGCAGTGTTACCATGTTATGTTAGAAGATGATTGGTAGTATTGAGTGTCTCTAGCTAGTGGTTTAGGTATTGCTTGGAGTTGGAGTTGTGCGATGGTTGCGCAAAGTAGTTCTATATAAGCGGTGACTCGAGCGCCTCCAAGTAAATTCCGAGCCAGAGCTGGCGAACTTCCCTTCATTCCCCCCATCCTTTCTCTCAACCTTCCCTTTCCAGCTATAACCTCCATCAGGGTATGGGCCCAGCCCCGCTGACCTCTGACGTTATCGTTCCCTCTCGCCGCTGATTCTCGCCGCTCTCCCTCACCGCCGTTCATCCGCTTCGCTGTTTTCCCTTTCGTTCCCTTCTCCGTTGCGTCGGGTGTGTTGACCGTATCGTTGGTCGGTGTTGACTTTCTTCTTTCGGTCCTTCGTTCCTCCCTGAGGGCGTTTTGTTGGTGGTGGTTCGACGTTGACTTTCTATCGTGATTGTGTTTGGGCGCTCGTTGTTGCCCGTGTTGTCGATCGCTATCCGCTTCGTTTGGTCTCCCTCTGTTATTATTGTTGGGATCCCCACGTCGTCTTTGTGGGTTCTGATCCGAGAGGTTGAGGACCTTGTGTTGTTGAAGTCTGTGCACTTGTGTGTTGTGCTCAGCATTCGTTTCTGTTGAAGTCCGTGCACTGCGTGTGTGCTCGGCAGGTGTGGTGATCACTTGAGTTTCGGTGCGACGAGCGGTTGATCCGAGCAATCGGGGACGTTAGTCTGGCGGCTTGAACTAAAGCATTTGTTCCGTCTTGCGAGTTTCCCACCGGTCCTTAGGGGCAGATAACGGTGTCGGTCGAAAGACCTGGTATTCTTCGCGGGGGCATTTGTGGACGGGGTGCCGTGACGTACTGCACTGGACAGGAGGTGGTCCACCTTTATTGTTGCTGACCTGACTTTGGGTTGGGTTCTTCATCTGTGGCGAAGGCAAACTGAAACGAGCTTTTGATCCGTACTGCTTCGGTGGTGCGGGGAGGCGACGTGTCGTAGGCTGACCTCCTTTTTAGGATCAGGCCGCTTGTGAACTTCATTGTTTGCTTGCTAGAAGCGTACCTCGGTTTGTCATAGTACCTGCAGTTTCAGGGTCGGCAAGTTCTTGCAAGAGACCAGAGAGGGTTTTACTTGGTGAAGGCATATCTTCGGTCATTAACCATCCTCTGGAAGTCTCGTAGAGAGCGACGCACCTTCTCCTAGAACGCAGGAGGAGGTAGACTGCAAAAGTCGTTTCTTACCCGGAGAGTCTCCGGGGGTCAGGGGTCCGACTTCCTAGGGTACCAGGAATCTTAGTTCCTTTTGCACCCGACTATTCATCTTTATTGTTGTTGTTGTTTGTTGTTATTGTTGTTTGTTGTTGTTTGTTGTTGTTGTTTGCTGTTTTTGTTTACCGCTGTCGTTTGCTATTGCCGCCTGTCTGCCACCGCATTATCTGGTTCGCTGCAGTTCCCCTCTTACATCATGGACTCGTTTAGTGGGCTCAAGATCGAGAAGTTGGGTGAGGATAACTTCCATACTTGGAAGCAGAAGATTCAGTATGTACTTGCACTGAAAGACCTCAAGAACCATCTCACCACTTCTGCACCCACGGATGAATAGGAACTGGTAAAGTGGCAAATCCGCGACGAAAGGGCTAGAGCTATCATTGGACTCACGCTTGCCGACGAGCACTTGGATCACATTCGAGACATCGAGACTGCTGCTGACGCATGGAAGGCCATCTGCAATGTGTTCCAACGCAAGACTCTTCTTAACCGAATCAACGCTAGACGTGCTTTCTACTCTGTCAAAATGCGCGAGGACGAGAAGATGTTGCAATTCATCAATCGTGTTCGGCACTTGGCCTCCGACCTCAAGAGTATGGACGTCAACGTTGAAGAAGAGGACGTTGCTATGGCTGCTCTATGTGGACTTCCGGATCGTTTTGAGCACCTCATTGTTGCAATTGACACCACGATCGGAGATCGCCAACTCACTATGGAGTTTGTGAAGAGCCGTCTATTGCAAGAAGAGCAACGTATGAGTGATCGTGCCAAGGAGGAGTCCGGTAGTGATGCTGCACTCGTGGGACGCCAGTTTCGTAGGAAGTCATTGAAGTCGGTTGTGTGTTACTATTGTGGCATAAAGGGTCATATCCAGAAGAACTGTTTCAAAAAGCAACGTGATGGGGCTAACAAGGATCAGATCGATGCTGCTCACCCAAGTGTACATACCGCGCTCAACGATGAGCAAGGTACGGGCGGCAGCGATTCTGACTTTGTATGCCTCATTGCGAATGGTGCCGACAAGGCCACTAACAATGACTGGATTGTTGACTCTGGAGCTACTGCACACATGACTTATGATGACTCAATGTTCCAAACGTACGAGACAAAGGTGTCGTCGGGTGTGAGCATCGGCAATGATTCCAAGTTGCAGTCTGTTGGTCACGGAAGTGTGGAGCTCGATCTGACAGTTGAAGGGTCCAAGCGTAAATGCAAGCTAAAGCAGGTGGTACACGTGCCCAACTTACGGTACCACTTGTTGTCTCTGTCGCAGATATGTGATCTGGGCTGCACGGTAGTGTTTGACAAAGAAAAGGTATGTGTGTACAAGGGGTCAAAAGTGGTTGCCGTTGGGCGCCGTGTCAAAGACCTGTACTACCTTTGCACTGCTGCAGATCAGTTCACGAACACGGACAGTGCCCTTGTATCAGACTTGTCTCTTTGGCATGCTCGAATGGCTCATGTGAATGTGGAAGGCATCAAGCAGATGGCTCGAAACGGTGTTGTGTCAGGTCTGAATGTGGATGTGGCTCAGAAGCTGGATGTGTGTGGCTCTTGTGTAGTGGGCAAAGCAACCCGTGCTCCGACTCCCAAGCAAGGGGGGGAACGAGCTGAACACGTACTGGACCTGGTACACTCTGATATATCGGGTCCAGTGAACGTGAAGTCCTTGGGAGGCTCGCACTACTTTGTCACATTCATCGATGACCACAGCCGCTATTGCTTCTTGTACATGCTCAAGACGAAGGATGAGGTGTTCTGGATGTTCATCAAGTGGCTCAGGTTTGTGGAGAACCAGATGGGCAGGAAAGTGTTAACCATCACGCTGCAAGTGTTAAGCTCAAAGTGGCGGCATACGCCTGACAATGGTGGTGAGTACTTGTCCAATCGGTTCTCCGAAAAGCTTGAGGAGTACGGTATTGAGCATCAGCGAACTGTGCCTTACAATCCACAGCAGAACGGGCTTGCCGAGAGGTTCAACCGCACACTCATGGACTTGGTCAGGTCAATGTTGCATCACAAGAATGTGCCAAAAAGCTTTTGGGCTGAGGCTCTGAATGTTTCTGTGTATGTGCGCAACAGAGTGACCTGCAAAGCGCTTCCGAGTGACGTGACTCCGTTTGAGCTGTGGCATGGACAGAAGCCTGATCTGAGCAATCTGCGTGTGTTTGGTACCCGTTGCTGGTACAAGGTGGTTGATCACAAGTTGAAGAAGCTGGAAGAGCGTGCAGTGGAGTGCATCTTCATTGGGTACACTTCAGGCTCCCACGGGTACAAGTTATGGGACAGCCAGAAGAAGAAGGTGATTGTGTCACGAGATGTGAGGTTTGACGAGTGCTCTGCAACTGAAAGTGATGAGCACTCTGAAGACGAGGACTATGCGGATATCGACTTGGTTGACAAGTCGGGATCTGCTGAAGCCTCAACCTCCGACACATCCGCCGATCATTCTGAAGATGACCCTTCTGCACCAGCTTCTCATGAGAGTACCACGAATGCCAGTACGGATGAACGCACCACACCAGTCCCACAAGATGAGCCGGAAGTGACAGAGATGCAGCCCCTTCGTAGATCCAAACGTCAGAGAAAGACGCCATCCTCGTGGTGGCGTGGTGCCAGTGCTTTCCTTACAGCCAGTGATGATACTCCTTCGTCGTACGGTGACGCAGTGTCACGTCCTGATTCCGAAGCTTGGAAGAAGGCGATGAAGAGTGAGTATCAATCGTTGATGGAGCATGACACATGGGATCTAGTGCCAAGGCCAGCAGACAGCAACGTGATTTCGTCCAAGTGGGTGTATGTGCAGAAGTATGAGGCTTCGTCATCTGGTGAACCGACAGTGCGTTACAAGGCTCGTGTGGTTGCAAGAGGCTTCCTGCAGATCGAGGGTGTGGACTTCTCAGAGACTTATGCACCTGTGGTGAAGTTCACATCCATCAGAATGATCCTGTCAGTGACTGCCGTACGAGACTTCCACTTGCACCAGATGGATGTGAAGACTGCCTTTCTGAACGGTGACCTTGACGAGACAGTGTACATGGAGCAGCCAATGGGATTCACACAGCAGGGAAAGGAGGACTTGGTGTGCCGACTGAAGAAAGCAATCTATGGGCTTAGACAAGCACCAAGACAGTGGCACGCCAAGATATACGCCTTCCTTGTTCGTGAAAAGCACCTCAAGCCGAATGACGCAGACGAGTGTGTCTACACCGGGATCATACTGGGTTTCTTGGTTATCATTGCTCTGTGTGTTGACGACTTGCTGATTGCGAGTCCGAGCATGAAAACCGTGGAACGTGTGAAGGCAGAGCTGTCAAGTCGTTTCCGCATGAAGGACCTCAAAGAAGCTCGCATGGTTCTTGGATTTGAAATCCATCGAGACAGAACCAAGCGAGAGCTGTACTTGACTCAGTCAGCGTTCCCGAACAAGGTCCTGGAGCGATTTGGCATGCAGCTGTCGAAACCCGTTGACACTCCTATGGAGTGCGGTGTGGACTTGTCTGTTGAGGAGGAAGTGCTCACGCATGTACCGTATCGTCAGGCGATTGGCTGCCTCATGTATCTCTCTGTGGGAACTCGTCCAGACATCTCATATGCTGTGGCTAAGCTGGCCAAGTATGTTGAGAAGCCGGGAAACACTCACTGGAAGGCGGTCAAGCGTGTTCTTCGCTACCTCAATGGCACTACCACGTTCGGGTTGACGTATGGCTCCAGCACCGATTTGCAACTGCACGGCTATGTGGACTCTGACTGGGCTGGCGATGTTGCCAACCGCAAGTCCACTAGTGGATACTTGTTCATGATGTGCGGTGGTGCTGTGTCGTGGTCGTCTCGTCAACAGGAGGTAGTTGCTCTGTCGAGTGCAGAGGCTGAGTACGTGAGCTTGTGCTCTGGCACCAAGGAGGCGACCTGGCTTAGGCGACTTTGGAACGGCATTGGCAGCGTGATTGGCATGGAAGCAGACGGGTCTGTGAAGCTGCTGGTTGAATCAACTCCCATGTATGTTGACAACCAGGGCAGCATTGACCTTGCTCGAAATGGAGTGGTGAACAGGCGAACCAAGCATATTGAAATTCGGTTCCACTTCACTCGAGAAGCTCTGCAGGCCAAGTCGATTGTGCTGTTCTACTGCCCGACGGATTCCATGGTTGCCGACGTGCTGAATAAGCCGCTTGCGCGAGTGAAGCACGAGAGGTTCCGCGAAGCCGGTGGTGTGATTTACATAGAAGTTTGAAGTCAGTGACAGAGGGGGGGTGTTGGATGTTGACCCTGTGCTGTCACTGAAAACCAAAAGTGCTGGGGAGCATGGGCTGTTTTGGAGGGTGCCGTTGGAAAAGCGCATATGCGCCTCTGAGCAAACTCAACGTGAAACGGGCTTCTGATTGGCTACTGCAAATGGTCATATGCATTGTGGTTGGTACAAGTGTTGTGGCGCTAATGGGTTGTTTCCAGGGTACACGTGTGTAGCTAATACACTGGGCATGCTGTACATGATGCACAGCGTACACACGTATGTACGTGGACATGTAGGACAGCTTCATGTGACTTTGGCACTATGGTGAAGAGTAGATGCGCTGTCAAGAGGTTTACACTGTGGTATTGTTGGTGACGTAGGACTTGGAGTGAGTTTGTGGTGACGTGTTAGTTGGTGAGCTTGTACGTAACTGTTATGGTGGCGTGTACGGATTACAGTGTGTTGGCACTATGTGAATCTGTGCATGGTCATGGTTATGTGTAGGCACGTAACTTGATGTGCACGGTTGTGCACTGTTGTGCACTGTTGTGCTTTGTTGTTGTAAGCTGTCATGATAGTGTGGCAGTGTTACCATGTTATGTTAGAAGATGATTGGTAGTATTGAGTGTCTCTAGCTAGTGGTTTAGGTATTGCTTGGAGTTGGAGTTGTGCGATGGTTGCGCAAAGTAATTCTATATAAGCGGTGACTCGAGCGCCTCCAAGTAAATTCCGAGCCAGAGCTGGCGAACTTCCCTTCATTCCCCCCATCCTTTCTCTCAACCTTCCCTTTCCAGCTATAACCTCCATCAGAAGTCGGTATCAGATGCGCTTTCATTCTCCATGTACTCCTCCAAGTACTTTGCACCGGGGAATGAATCTTCGTCAAATGTGACATGATGCGAACGCATGATGCGCGGCAGTCCATCATCGCCAGCAACAAGAATGTCGCAGATACCATGCTCAAGAGTCTCCAAGTGCACGAGACTCGAATTTGGTTCCACCAGTCCTCTTCAGCACAAATGCAGAACAACCAAACACGCGAGTGTGCTCTAACGTTGGTTTGTTCCCAGTCAATAACAAGAACGGCGTACTCCCAGTTGTGGAATGGGGTACACGGTTACGCACATACAGAACATGTCTGAGTGCGAACGGCCACAAGCACTCTGGTAGATTTGCTTGAATGAGCAAAGCTCGAATAGCTTCTTCCATGGTACGGTTGATGCGCTCGGCAATGGCGTTATGTTCCGTGGTGTACGGGGCAGAGAACGATGTATCGTCGAAGGAGTTCTCCTGATTATCCTGCAGAGCGATGTACTCCTTTGCATCGTCAGAATGTACCTTCTTCACCACAGCTTCTCCAAGCTGCTTGAGCTTCTGCGCCACAGCGTCATATACATCATTAATCTCACTGCGGTGTTTCATGAACCCTACCATGACATAACGCCAGTGATCATCCACAAATGCTGACGCATACTTGAATCGGTCACGGAAGGACAAGGTGAGTGGACCTATTATGTCGGAGTGCAGAGTGTCACCAACCTCGGATTCACGCGTAAATACTCCAGGAAATGGAAGTTTGTGTGCTTTCTCGAGACGACAAGGGTGACATACCTCCTTCATTTCTGTGAGCTGTGGCACACCACCTGCATGCTTGTGCACCATTTGGAGATCTCTCGGGATGATGTGCGCCAGTCGGCGGTGCCATAGGTGAGTCAACTCCGGTAATGATGCCTTCAACACGCAGTGCAAGTCGGCTTTGCCACCGAGTAATGCGTGCCCCGCGCTGAAATGCATGACCGGTTCGGGCAAAGTATACAGGCCAGAACGTTTATCGGGCTGTCTGCACCCGACCACCAAGCCATTTTCATGAATCAGGCGAACTTCACGTGCACGGAACCGAGACTCAATAGACTAGTCGGCAAGGCTCCCAACAGAAACTAGGTTGTACTCCATGTCAGGCACGAGTAGTGCGTCAGTCAACCTTAGATTCACATTTTCAAAAGGCAGAATAACGTCTCCACACTTCGTCTCAGACACAGTACTCTTGTCCGCCAACCGTATGTGTCGCTCCTCCACATCGTGCAATGAGCTTGGAACGAAGGCAGCTGCAGAGTGGAAGTAATGAGAAGTTGCTCCACTGTCTGCATAGGTGTCCATTATTCGTTGTGCAGGTGGCAGGACTGTTGCCTTCTCAAATGACATGCCTGCAATCTCTATCTTGGAGAACTTACCAGACGACTTTGTTGACGCTTTAGATCCTCCAGACTTGTCCTTCGCCTTCAAAGCCAACTTGTTTAGTATGCTCTGAGGCAGATGGTTGTCAGGATTGTCCGGGTTTACAAAGCAACGATCTTTGGTATGTCCATCTGGACCACAAAAGTCACAGTGCTACCCGTTACCGGTTGCTGCTGCAAGGGAATGTGTGCCAGAAAAATCATCCGAATCATTACCATCTCGATGATGTGTGATAGAGGAGGTACCATGAGATTTGTTGGAACCTCTTCCTTTTCCTTTCTTGCGGCTGCGACTGCGACCAGTAGTCATGTGACGTGCATTATATTCATCAATGAGGGTGGTGGCCACATAGTCCCACGTCAACTCAGAGATCTCCTTGGTACGTAATGCAGCAGCCGTGGACTCCAGTGAGCTCTGCGGATCAATAGAAGCCAACAACGTTGGAGCTTTGTGAGACTCAGGAATGGCAGCATCCTTGCCGATACGATCCAACTGCGAGAACAGAGCCGTGAATTTATCAACGTATTCGGACATGTTCTGCGCATTGTATGTCATACGGAATAGTTGGGTCTGAACGGCAATCCTAGGAACCGTGCGATTCGAAGCATAGCGTGCATCCAGCAACTTGAACATCTTTGCCGGATCGCCATCCACATCCATAACCACACGTAAAGGAGCATCACCAAGTGCACAGATGATGATTCCGATTCCGGAAGCCTTCTCGCGTTTGAATAACGTTCGAATGGCATCAACCGATGATCCCTGACCATCAGTAGCGTTCGTCTCAGTTAAAATAGACTGCTCAGCATCAGTCTTAACCACATTCCAGACACCTTTGATGTGACAGGCGGCACGAAGTCGGTGCCTCCAGAGTGCGTAGTCCTCACAATGCTTAAAATGGAAGCGAGGAATCTTCACACCAGAATTGGTATTCGCTTCCTTTTCGGAGTCAGACATGACAAAAGACCCCGAGAAACACAGTCAAAATCGGGAAACCAGGTAGTAACCAAGCCAAGAAAAGTAGAGAACCAGCTCGGAAGTGAAGAATAATTCTCAAAAACACAAACAAAGAAGCGGAGAGAGGGAATCAACGCTTCAGTTACACAAGAGGGTAAAGACTGGAGTGGAGTAACCTCAACACTCAACAGCGAGGGCGCCAGCCGAGACCGTGTAGCCAAGTCTACAACGCTCGTCGGGACGCGTCCCGTACGCGATCACAGGCGGAGTTCAGGTACTCGACGCCTAGAGTATACTCACGGGTGAGACAGAACTCAACTTGGAAACAAGAAGAAGAAGAAGAAGCAGCGAGTCCACTGGCAGGATCTAATATCCGGCTACCCTAGAGGTCCGAACCTCTGGTCCCTGGTTACTCTCTCCAGGTGAGGCACGAGTTCTTCTTGACCTACCTTGCTCTGCGTACTTCAGAGCGAGGGGCTTTATAATCCCTACGAGACGTCCCAGGGAGGTTAGTAGCCAAAGATATGCGTTCATCAGTTAGCCTCCGCTAGTCGCTTGCGGGAAATCAGCGCGGTCCTTCCGCTCGCTTGCTCGCTCGCTCGCAACGCGTACCTGTCGCAGATAGGAAAACGTCGTAGAATCCACAAGAGAGATCAGTAGAAGAGCGTGACGTCTGCGAAGAGTCGACGCTCTGGGCCCATAACCTAACGCAAGGCGCGCAGGTTTGAGAAGGGGAAGTGACAAGCACACAAACAAGAAGAGTAGAATAATAAAAGGGGTAGGCCGCCTTCGACCGAGTTTAGTGAACGGGGACGATCGCAACCTACTAGTACTAACCGCGCACCGCCGCCGTCGCTGCATGCGACATAACAGCACACGCTGTCAAAGTGTACACCTTGACAACGAAAGCGCGAGCAAATCACAATACGAATTCAAAACAACTAAATCAATCCGCGCCAAATCCAATGCCAACTCCATGATCCATTAGTAGCCCCAAAGAATCAACATTTCAATCCGGCGCATCAAACCCCCTCACGCAGCTCAGAATCGCACATTCGCTCCAAACCCCTTGGCAATAGCCTAAGATCGCACATCTTGCAAAACTCGCACAGTATAGCCTGTATTCGCACATTCCTAGCTACTGCATAACTGGCCAGTACCAGCGGAATCCAGCCAATCACTGTGCACCACTTGTGGCATCTGCCACTCCTGCTCCATACAGCCAACTCTACTTGTCCAAATTACGTTGCATACACGCATTTGCAGTAGCCAATCATATTGCAGTATCACGTTGGGTTTGTGGAGAGGAGCATATGCGCTTTTCGCACGAGGGTGCCCAAAAGTGCTCATGCTTCCTTGCAACTTTGTGTTCCAGGTACTTGGACACACATTGAAGGACTGCCAGGCACCCGAAACCATCCAAACTTCAACATCACTGAAGATCGCTTCCACTGCACGCTCTTCCAGCTTCTTCAACTTGTGATCAACCACCTTGTACCAGCAACCGCTACCAAACACACGCAGATTGCTCAGATCAGGCTTCTGTCCATGCCACAGCTCAAACGGAGTCACGTCACTCGGAAGCGCTTTGCAGGTCACTCTGTTGCGCACATTCACGGAAACATTCAGAGCTTCAGCCCAAAAGCTGTTTGGCACAATCTTGTGATGCAACATTGACCTGACCAAGTCCATGAGTGTGCGATTGAACCTCTCGGCAAGCCCGTTCTGCTGTGGATTGTAAGGCACAGTTCGCTGACTATCAATACCGTACTGCTCCAGTTTCTCGAAGAACCGATTGCACAGGTACTCACCACCGTTGTCTGTGCGCAAAGCACGCAGCGCACTTTTACGAGCGGTGATGGAAAGAACCTTCTTGCCCATCTGGTTCTCCACAAACCTGAGCCACTTGATGAACATCCGAAATACCTCATCCTTCGTCTTGAGCATGTACAGAAAGCAGTAGCGGCTGTGGTCATCGATGAATGTGACAAAGTAGTGCGAGCCTCCCAAGGACTTCACGTTAAATGGACCCGAAATATCAGAGTCTACCAGGTCCAGTACGTGTTCAGCTCGTTCCCCCCCTTGCTTGGGAGTCGGAGCACGGGTTGCTTTGCCTACTACACATGAGCCACACACATCCACCTTCTGAGCCACATCCACATTCAGACCTGACACGACGCCATTTCAAGCCATCTGCTTGATGCCTTCCACATTCACATGAGCCATTCGAGCATGCCAAAGCGACAAGTCTGACACAAGCGCACTGTCCGTGTCCGTGAGCTGTTCTGCAGCAGTGCAAACGTAGTACATGTCTTTGACGCGTCGCCCGACGGCAACCACTTTTGACCCCTTGTACACATATACCTTTTCTTTGTCAAACACTACCGTGCAGCCCAGATCACAAATCTGTGACACAGACAACAAGTGGTACCGTAAGTTGGGCACGTTTACCACCTGCTTTAGGTTGCACTTACACTTGGACGCTTCAACTGTCAGATCGAGCTCCACACTTCCATGACCAACAGACTGCAACTTGGAATCATTGCCGATACTCACACCCGACTGTCAGAGTAACATCCTCAGACTTAGGCTCTCACTGTCTGTTGTTGATGTCTGTTTGAACCGGAAGCTGTTGTCTTCGTTGCCATACGAAGGATGAGTAAGAAGTTCAGAGTGTGTGACAAAAGGAGGGTGTTTCCAGAACATCCGAATCGTACAGAACAGAACTATGATCTTGGTATACTGGTAGAACGGTACAGCCGTGGACTTGGACACACACTAACTGCACTTGATGTTTGGTTGTCACCGTTGGCCATCGTAAGGTTTATTTGCAGTAACATTGGTTTCTTGACTGCCCGACTTGTTACTTAGCATGTAATTGACCAGGAGCGCTGGTTGCTTGAAGTCAGTAACAGAGGGAGGGTGTTGGAAGTCATGCTGTCACTGACATCAAGCAGTTGAGATGTGTGGAGTCTAGAATGGTACCTTGCTACGTGAAACCGAGATTGATGTTGTTCTGTTTGGTATACTACGTTGCTGTGTGGTATACTCAGTATGGGTTGAACGTTTATGGCTACACTGGAACGCTATCGTTCAGCTGGGATGACCACAAGGTAAACGATGACAGGTTGTACAGTGGTCATGAAGTACAGGGTTGAAGGCTATGTATGTGCACACAAAGTACAGGTGGCAGAACTGTCAGTGTTGTGAAGTTTACACCATGTTTGAGTTGTGCTATGTTGTATGTTGACCCTGTGCTGTCACTGTAAACCAAAAGTGCTGGGGAGCATGGGCTGTTTTGGAGGGTGCCGTCGGAAAAGCGCATATGCGCCTCTGCGCAAACTCAACTTGAAACGGGCTTCTTATTGGCTACTGCAAATGGTCATATGCATTGTGGTTGGTACAAGTGTTGTGGCGCTAATGGGTTGTTTCCGGGGTACACGCGTGTAGCTAGTACACTGGGCATACTGTACATGATGCACAGGGTACACACGTATGTACGTGGACATGTAGGACAGCTTGGTGTAACTTGGGCACTATGGTGAAGAGTTGATGCGGCGTCAAGAGGATTACAGTGTGGTGTTGTTGGTAACGTAGGACTTGGAGTGAGTTTGTGCTGAAGTGTTGTTGGTGAGCCTGTACGTAACTGTTATGGTGTGGTGTAGGGATTACAGTGTGTTGGCACTATGTGAATCTGTGCATGGTCATGGTTATGTGTAGGCACGTAAGTTGTTGTGCACTGTTGTGCACTGTTGCGCTTTGTTGCTGTAAGCTGCCATGATAGTGTGGGAGTGTTACCATGTTATGTTAGGAGATGATTGGTAGTATTGAGTGTCTCTAGCTAGTGGTTTAGGTATTGCTTGGAGTTGGAGGTTTGCGATGGTTGCGCAAAGTATTTCTATATAAGCGGTGACTCGAGCACCTCCAAGTAAATTCCGAGCCAGAGCTGGCGAACTTCCCTTGCATCCCCCCATCCTTCCTCATGTCAACTTTCCGATCCCAGCTATAACCTCTAACACCGACGACACCTTTGTCTCGTACGTTTGGAACATTGAGTCATCATAAGTCATGAGCGCAGTAGCTCCAGAGGCAACAATCCAGTCACTGTTAGTGGCCTTGTCGGCACCATTTGCAATGAGGCATACAAAGTCGGAATCGGTGCCGCCCGTACCCTGCTCATCGTTGAGCTCGGTATGCACACTTGGGTGAGCAGCATCGATCTGATCTGCATCACCACCAGACTCCTCCTTCGCACGATCACTCATACGTTGCTCTTCTTGTAACAGACGGCTCTTCACAAACTCCATGGTGAGTTGGCGATCTCCGATCGTGGTGTCAATTGCAACAATGAGGTGCTCAAAACGTTCCGGAAGTCCACACAGAGCGGCCATGGCAATGTCCTCTTCTTCAACGTTGACGTCCATACTCTTGAGGTCGGAGGCCAAGTACCGAACAAGATTGATGAATTGTAACATCTTCTCGTCCTCGCGCATCTTGACAGAGTAAAAAGCACGTTTGTCGTTGATTCGGTTCAGAAGAGACTTGCGTTGGAACACATTGCAGATGGCTTTCCATGCGTCAGCGGCAGTGTCGATGTCACGAATGTGATCCAAGTGCTCGTCGGCAAGCGTGAGTCCAAAGATCGCTCTAGCCCTTTCGTCTCGTATTTGCCATTTCGCCGGTTCCTCTTCATCGGTGGGTGCAGAAGTGGTGAGATGGTTCTTGAGGTCTTTCAGTGCAAGTACGTACTGAATCTTCTGCTTCCAGGTGTGGAAGTTATCCTCACCTAACTTCTCGATCTTGAGTCCACTGAACGAATCCATGTTGTAAGAAGGGAACACGGGAGCAAATCAAATACGGCGGTGGCAGATAGGCAGCAACGGCAAACAACGACAGCAAAAAAACCACAGCAAACAACAGCAGTAAACAACAGTAGCAAACAACATAAGCAAACAACAACAACTGCAAACAACAACAACGGCAAACAACAACAACAACAACAAAAACTTCAATAGTCGGTGTTGGAAGTCATGCTGTCAGTGACATCAAGCAGTTGAGATGTGTGGAGTCTAGAATGGTACCTTGATACGTGAAACCGAGATTGATGTTGTTCTGTTTGGTATACTACGTTGCTGTGTGGTATACTCAGTATGTGTTGAACGTTTACGGCTACATTGGAATGCTGTGTTGGATGTTGACCCTGTGCTGTCGCTGAAAACCAAAAGTGCTGGGGAGCATGGGCTGTTTTGGAGGGGGCCGTTGGAAAAGCGCATATGCGCCTCTGCGCAAAGTGAACGTGAAACGGGCTTCTGATTGGCTACTGCAAATGGTCATATGCATTGTGGTTCGTACAAGTGTTGTGGCGCTAATGGGTTGTGTCCGGGGTACACGTGTGGAGCTAGTACACTGGGTATACTGTACATGATGCACAGGGTACACACGTATGTGCGTGGACATGTAGGACAGCTTGGTGTAACTTGGGCACTATGGTGAAGAGTTGATGCGGTGTCAAGAGGATTACAGTGTGGTGTTGTTAGTGACGTAGGACTTGGAGTGAGTTTGTGGTGAGTTGCATGTTGGTCAGAGTTGGAGTCCCATGATGGAGTAGCGAAGAAGTGCTATATAGGTTGTGACTCAAGCACCTCCAAGTAAATCTGAGCCAGAGCTGGCGAACTTCCCTCGCATCCCTCCATCCTTCCTCATGTCAACTTTCCGATCCCAGCTATAACCTCTAACAGGTTATGGGCCCAGCCCCGCTGACCTCTGCCGTTTGTCGTTCGTCATGAGGTTTCCCTTTCCGCCGCTCTCCCTCACCGCCGGCCGTGTTGTTCAGCGCCGTTGTTGATGTTTTCGATGTTTGCTTGCCGTCGTGTTTCTTGTCGTTGACCGGTTTGGTGGTGTTGTTTTTCTCTTTTGGTTTGCGTTCTTCCTTGAGGGCGTTGTGGTGGTAGTGGTTCGACGTTGTTCTACTTTCGTGATTCGGTTTTGTTTCTTGTTCATTTTCGTTTTCGTCGATCGCTATCCGCTCTTGTTGGTTTCTCGCCTCTGTTTTCGTTGTTGGGATCCCCGTGTCGTGTTTGCGGGTTCTGATCCGAGGGGTTGAGTACCGTTGTCGTTGAAGTCTGTGCACTTGTGTGTTGTGCTCAGCATTCGTTTTTTCGTTGAAGTCCGGGCACTGCCTGTTTGCTCGGCATTTGTGGTGATCACTTGAGTTTCGGTGCGACGAGCGGTTGATCCGAGCAATCGGGGACGTTAGTCTGGCGGCTTGAACCAATTCGGACGCGCTGTCGAGCGGCCTCCCACCGGTCCTTCGGGGCAGATAACGGTGTGGGTCGGAAGACCTGGTAGTACGGCGAGTGCTGAAGTTGACGGGGTGCCGTGACGTACTGCTTCGAACAGGGGTGGTTCACCTTTGTTGTGTGTGACCTGACTGTGTGTTGGGTTCTTGATCTGTTGGGAAGACAAACTGAAACGAGCTTTTGATCCGTACTGCTGCGGTGGTGCGGGGAGGCAACGTATCGTAGGCTGACCTCCTTTTCAGGATCAGGCCGCTAGTGAACTTGGTTGTTTGCTTGCTGGAAGCGTACCTCGGTTTGTCATAGTACCTGCAGTATCAGGGTCGCGCAAGTTCTTGCAAGAGACCAGAGAGGGTTTAACTTGGTGAAGGCATATCTTTGGTCATTAACCATCCTCTGGACGTCTCGTAGAGAGCGACGCGCCTTTTCCTGCAACGCAGGAGGAGGTAGACAGAAGAAAGTCGTTTCCTACCCGGAGGGTCTCCGGGGGTCAGGGGTCCGACTCCCTAGGGTACCAGGAATCTTAGTTCCTTATGCACCCGATTGCTTGCAATTTGTTTCTGTTATGCTCGCTACAGTTCAAGAGATGGAGTGTTTCCTGCCTAAGACTGTGTGTGAGATTCATTTATGGCACTTCATGTGTGTTTGTTGTTGAACATGTCTGAGCTCTTCTTTGTATCAACTTTGGAAAGTTGCGATGTTACTTGTCCGTTGTTATCGTTACTTCCTTACGCAGGCTCAGAAGGTTGTCGTTATGTATGCCCGGGATATGTGCTGTGCTCTTCGCTTTACTTATGTTGTACCGGAAGGTTGCTATTTGTTTGCATGTCCGGTGTGTATGGAAGAGCTAATTGACTCAGGAGGTTGAGTGTTTCACGCCTGAGTGTTTGTTTCATTGCTTGTGATTTTTGTTTTGCTCTTTGTTTCAGTTTGTTGTCACTGGAAGTTTGCTATGTGTCTGCATGTCCGGTGTGAATGAAAGAGCTGTTTGACTCAGGAGTTTAAGTGTTTCATGCCTGAGTGTGTAGGACATCACTTTGTATGGACGGGGCCTAGAAGGTTGTCATTTTGCAAGTCCAGGATGCTTGTGTTGCAATTCTCTTTGTGTGTTATTCGCGGAAGGTTGCTGTGATTTTGCATGTCCGCTGTTTGAAGAGAGTTGTTGAGCTGGAAGGTTGCTCTGTTTTGCATGTCCAGCTGTTAAGAAAGTGATATTGAACCGGAAGGTTGCTACTTGTTTCATGTCCGGTGTTCAGAAAATCGGTCTTGAATCAGAAGATTGCGTGTGTTTGCATGTCTGGTTACATTACTGTGATTAATGATGCTCCGAGAAGTTGTTATGTGTTACATGCTCGGAGCAACATTCGTTTTTCGGTGTCTAGAATGTGGTCACTTGTGGACGTCTAGATCCCTTTTGTGAAGGACTCTGAGGTGCATTTTGGTTCCGAGAGAAGTTCAAAGCCAGTGAGAGAGGGAGGGTGTCAGAGTAACATCCTCAGACTTAGGCTCTCACTGTCTGTTGTTGATATCTGTTTGAACCGGAAGCTGTTGTCTTCGTTGCCATACGAAGGATGAGTAAGAAGTTCAGAGTGTGTGACAAAAGGAGGGTGTTTCCAGAACATCCGAATCGTACAGAACAGAACTATGATCTTGGTATACTGGTAGAACGGTACAGCCGTAGGCTTGGACACACACTAACTGCATTTGATGTTTGGTTGTCACCGTTGGCCATCGTAAGGTTTATTTGCAGTAACATTGGTTTCTTGACTGCCCGACTTGTTACTTAGCATGTAATTGACCAGAAGCGCTGGTTGCTTGAAGTCAGTAACAGAGGGAGGGTGTTGGAAGTCATGCTGTCACTGACATCAAGCAGTTGAGATGTGTGGAGTCTAGAATGGTACCTTGCTACGTGAAACCGAGATTGATGTTGTTCTGTTTGGTATACTACGTTGCTGTGTGGTATACTCAGTATGGGTTGAACGTTTATGGCTACACTGGAACACTATCGTTCAGCAGGGATGACCACAAGGTAAACGATGACAGGTTGTACAGTGGTCATGAAGTACAGGGTTGAAGGCTATGTATGTGCACACAAAGTACAGGTGGCAGCACTGTCAGTGTTGCGAAGTTTACACCATGTTTGAGTTGTGCTACATGCAAATGTGTGTGTATGGATGAATGGAACATGTTGCAGCTAAGTGACTGACGTCATGTGGTTTACTGGTACTTGTTGATGATGTGGGACTTGGGTATCTGGCACGTACAAACTACGGTGTGGTGTACAGATTACAGCGTGCCAGCAACACGTGAAGTGTGATGTGATGTTCCGTAAGCATGGCTGGTCATGATGGTGAGGTGTTGCATTGTGTGTATGCATGTTCGTGTTACTATGGTGAGCTGTCATATTGTTGACTGCATTGATGTGTGGTGCTCGTGGTGTGCTGTAGAAATGTGTCGGTAGACTGTCAGGGACGTGCATGGCTACTACATTGGTGTGCATTGTTGTGCATTGTTGTGCACTGCTGTGCAGTAGTGTACGGAATTGTTGTGCACTGTTGTACACTGTTGTGCGTTGTTGTGCACTGCTGTTGTAAACAGTTTGGCACTGTTACCATGTTATGTCTGTAGATGATTGGTAGTATTGAGTGTCTCTGGTTAGTGAGTTGCATGTTGGTCAGAGTTGGAGTCCCATGATGGAGTAGCGAAGAAGTGCTATATAGGTTGTGACTCAAGCACCTCCAAGTAAATCTGAGCCAGAGCTGGCGAACTTCCCTTGCATCCCTCCATCCTTTCTCATGTCAACTTTCCGATCCCAGCTATAACCTCTAACAGTCGGGACCACTGGCAGGAACTAAATTCCCAGTACCCTAGGGGATCGGACCCATGACCCCCGGGGACCCTCCGGGTAGGAAACGAATTCTGCAGTCTACCTCCTCCTACGTTCCAGGAGAAGGCGCGTTGCTCTCTACGAGGCGTCCAAAGGATGGTTAATGACCAAAGATATGTCTTCACCACTTAACCCAATCTGGCCTCTTGCAAGAACTTGCGCGACCTCGAAACTGCGGCTACTTCACAAACCGAGGTACGCTCCTAACGAGCAGACAATAATGCCCACACGCGGCCTGATCCTGAAAAAGAGGTCCGCCTTCGGTACGTCGCCTCCTCGCTCAACCGAGGTTGCACGGATCAAAAGCTAGTTTCGGTTTGCCTTCACCACAGATCAAGAACTCGACACATAGTCAGGTCAACCACAACAAAGGTGAGCCACCCAAGTCCAACAGTGCGTCACGGCACCCCGTCCACTTTAGCACTCGCGGTACTACCAGGTCTTCCGACCGACACCGTTATCCGCCCCGGAGGACCGGTGGGAGCCCGCTCGACAGCACGTCCGCTTTGGTTCAAGCCGCCAGACTAACGTCCCCGATTGCTCGGATCAACCGCTCGTCGCTGGACCTCAGATGACAACCCCAAACGCTGAGCACACAGGGAAGGTTGAGAGAAAGGACGGGGGGGGAATGAAAGGAAGTTCGCCAGCTCTAGTTCGGAATTTACTTGGAGGCGCTCGAGTCACCGCTTATATAGAACTACTTTGCGCAACCATTGCACAACACCAACTCCAAGCCATACCCAAACCACCAGCTAGAGATAGTCAATACTACCAATCATCTTCTAACATAACATGGTAACACTCCCAAACTATCATGGCTGCTTACAACAACAAAGCACAACAAAGCACAACAGTGCACAACAGTGCACAACAACTTACGTGCCTACACATAACCATGACCATGCACAGATTCACATATTGCCAACACACTGCAATCCCTACACGACACCATAACAGTTACGTACAAGCTCACCAACAACACTTCACCAAAAACTCACGCCAAGTCCTACGTCACATACAACACCACACTGTAATACTGTAATCCTCTTGACACCGCATCAACTCTTCACCATAGTGCCCAAGATACACCAAGCTGTCCTACATGTCCACGTACATACGTGTGTACCCTGTGCATCATGTACAGTATGCCCAGTGTACTAGATACACACGTGTATCCCGGAAACAACCCAGTAGTGCCACGACACTTGCACGAACCACAATGCATATGACCATTTGCAGTAGCCGATCAGAAGCCCGTTTCACGTTGAGTTTGCGCAGAGGCGCATATGCGCGTTTCCAACGGCACCCTCCAAAACAGCCCATCCTCCCCAGCTCTTTTGGTTTTCAGTGAAAGGACAGGGTCGACATCCAACATCCGTCGAGCAGTAGAACAGTACTAACGCAACGCGCGGCGGTTAGAGAGAAGGAGGTAAGAGAGAGACAAGCAAGAAGAGTAGAATAAGTAAAGGGGGTAGGCCACCTTCGACCGAGTTTAGTGATCGGGGACGATCGCAACCTACTAGTACCAACCGCGCACCGCCGCCGTCGCTGCATGCGACATAACAGCACACGCTGTCAAAGTGTACACCTTGACAACGAAAGCGCGCGCAAATCATAATACGAATTCAAAACAACTAAATCAAACCGCGCCAAATCCAATGCCAACTCCATGATCCATAAATCGCTCTAAAAAATCAACAATTTCCATCTGGCGAAACAAACCCCCTCGCGCAGCTCAGAATCGCACATTCGCTCCAAAACCCTTCGTACTAGCATAGAATCGGACATAAAGCAAAACCCGTCTAGAACAGCCTGTATTCGCACATTCTCAGCTACTGCATAACTGGCCAGCACTAGCACACTTCAGCCAATCACAGAGCACCACTTGTAGCATCCGCCACTCCTTCCCCATAAAGCCAGGCACACTTGTCCATACTACGTTGTATACACGCATTTGCAGTAGCCAATCATATTGCAGTATCACGTTGGGTCTTCGGAGAGGCGCATATGCGCTTTTCGCGCAAGGGTGCCCAAAAGTGCCCATGCTCCCCTGCAACTTTGTGTTCCAGGTAATTGGAGACACATTGAAGGACTGCGAGGCACTCGACCCTATCCAAACATCAACACTCCTCCTCGAGTTCCTGACCAAGACCAATTCTTTCCATAATGGCCTGGCCGTCCAGGGGACCTAGAGGCTTTGCCAGGATGTCCGAGTCGTTCAATTTACTTGGGACATACAGCACCACAATAACAGACTCCTTGACCGGTTCCCTAATGAAGTGCAGCTTGACATCAATATGTTTGGCACGACCAGATGGACAACGCTCGCCTGCACTCCAGTCTATGGCAATCTGATTTTCAGAGTGCATAGGAACAGCCCGAGGACTATCCAGACCAATCTCAGAGAGTGCACGACTCATTTACACAACCTCCTGAGCAGCCATGGTTAGGGCGTCGTACTCGGCCTCAGCAGTAGACAGAGCAACCGAAGCCTGCTTCTTGGCACCAAAGAATACCACTGCAGATGTTGGAAGTCATGCTGTCACTGACCTCAAGCAGTTGAGATTTAAGGAGTCTGTTGGAAGTCATGCTGTCACTGACATCAAGCAGTTGAGATGTGTGAAGTCTAGAATGGTACCTTGGTATGTGAAACCGAGATTGATGTTGTTCTGTTTGGTATACTATGTTGCTGTGTGGTATACTCAGTATGCGTTGAACGTTTATGTGTACATTGGAATGCTGTCGTTCAGCTGGGATGACCAAAAGGTACAACGATGACAGGTTGTACAGTGGTCATGGAATACAGGTTGCAAGGCTATGTATGTGCACACAAGGTACAGGTTACAGCACTGTCAGTGTTGTGAAGTTCACACCATATTTGGGTTGTGCTACATGCACATGTGTGTGTATGGATGATTGGAACATGTTGCAGCTAAGGGACTGACATTGATAGAGGTTGAAGCTGAAAGGGAAGGTTGAAGAAAGGATAGGGGAATGAAGGGAAGTTCGCCAGCTCTGGCTCGGAATTTACTTGGAGGCGCTCGAGTCACCGCTTATATAGAACTACTTTGCGCAACCATCGCACAACTCCAACTCCAAGCAATACCTAAACCACTAGCTAGAGACACTCAATACTACCAATCATCTTCTAACATAACATGGTAACACTGCCACACTATCATGACAGCTTACAACAACAAAGCACAACAACGCACAACAGTGCACAACCGTGCACATCAAGTTACGTGCCTACACATAACCATGACCATGCACAGATTCACATAGTGCCAACACACTGTAATCCGTACACGCCACCATAACACTTACGTACAAGCTCACCAACTAACACGTCACCACAAACTCACTCCAAGTCCTACGTCACCAACAATACCACAGTGTAAACCTCTTGACAGCGCATTTACTCTTCACCATAGTGCCAAAGTCACATGAAGCTGTCCTACATGTCCACGTACATACGTGTGTACCCTGTGCATCATGTACAGTATGCCCAGTGTACTAGCTACACACGTGTACCCCGGAAACAACCCATTAGCGCCACAACACTTGTACGAAGCACAATGCATATGACCATTTGCAGTAGCCAATCAGAAGCCCGTTTCACGTTGAGTTTGCGCAGAGGCGCATATGCGCTTTTCCAACGGCACCCTCCAAAACAGCCCATGCTCCCCAGCACTTTTGGTTTTCAGTGACAGCACATGGTCAACATCTAACACCCCCCCCCCCTCTGTCACTGACTTCAAACTTCTATGTGAATCACACCACCGGCTTCGCGGAACCTCTCGTGCTTCACTCGCGCAAGCGGCTTATTCAGCATGTCGGCAACCATGGAATCCGTTGGGCAGTAGAACAGCACAATCGACTTGGCCTGCAGAGCTTCTCGAGTGAAGTGGAACCGAATTTCAATATGCTTGGTTCGCCTGTTCACCACTCCATTTCGAGCAAGGTCAATGCTGCCCTGGTTGTCAACATACATGGGAGTTGATTCAACCAGCAGCTTTACAGACCCGTCTGCTTCCATGCCAATCACAATGCCAATGCCGTTCCAAAGTCGCCTAAGCCAGATCGCCTCCTTGGTGCCAGAGCACAAGCTCACGTACTCAGCCTCTGTACTCGACAGAGCAACTACCTCCTGTTGACGAGACGACCACGACACAGCACCACCGCACATCATAAACAAGTATCCACTAGTGGACTTGCGGTTGGCAACATCGCCAGCCCAGTCAGAGCCCACATAGCCGTGCAGTTGCAAATCGGTGCTGGAGCCATACGTCAACCCGAACGTGGTAGTGCCATTGAGGTAGCGAAGAACACGCTTGACCGCCTTCCAGTGAGTGTTTCCCGGCTTCTCAACATACTTGGCCAGCTTGGCCACCGCATATGAGATGTCTGGACGAGTTCCCACAGACAGATACATGAGGCAGCCAATCGCCTGACGATACGGTACATGCGTGAGCACTTCCTCGTCAACAGACAAGTCCACACCGCACTCCATAGGAGTGTCAACGGGTTTCGACAGCTGCATGCCAAATCGCTCAAGGACCTTGTTCGTGTACGCTGACTGAGTCAAGTACAGCTCTCGCTTGGTTCTGTCTCGATGGATTTCAAATCCAAGAACCATGCGAGCTTCTTTGAGGTCCTTCATGCGGAAACGACTTGACAGCTCTGCCTTCACACGTTCCACGGTTTTCATGCTCGGACTCGCAATCAGCAAGTCGTCAACACACAGAGCAATGATAACCAAGAAACCCAGTATGATCCCGGTGTAGACACACTCGTCTGCGTCATTCGGCTTGAGGTGCATTTTACCAACAAGGAAGGCGTATATCTTGGCGTGCCACTGTCTTGGTGCTTTTCTAAGCCCATAGATCGCTTTCTTCAGTCGGCACACCAAGTCCTCCTTTCCTTCCTGTGTGAACCCCATTGGCTGCTCCATGTACACTGTCTCGTCAAGGTCACCGTTCAGAAAGGCAGTCTTCACGTCCATCTGGTGCAAGTGGAAGTCTCGTACGGCAGTCACTGACAGGATCATTCTGATGGATGTGAACTTCACCACAGGTGCATATGTCTCTGAGAAGTCCACACCCTCGATCTGCAGGAAGCCTCTTGCAACCACAAGAGCCTTGTAACGCACGGTCGGTTCACCAGATGACGATGCCTCATACTTCTGCACATATACCCACTTGGACGAAATCACGTTGCTGTCTGCTGGCCTTGGCACTAGATCCCACGTGTCGTGCTCCATCAACGATTGATACTCACTCTTCATCGCCTTCTTCCAAGCTTCGGAATCAGGACGTGACACTGCGTCACCGTACGACGAAGGAGTATCATCACTGGCTGTAAGCAAAGCACTGGCACCACGTCACCACGAGGATGGCGTCTTTCTCTGACGCGTGGATCTACGAAGGGGCTGCATCTCTGTCACTTCCCGCTCATCTTGTGGAACTGGTGTGGTGTTTTCATCCGTACTGGCATTCGTGGTACTCTCATGAGAAGCTGGTGCAGAAGGGTCATCTTCAGAATGATCGGTGGATGTGTCGGAGGTTGAGGCTTCAGCAGATCCCGACTTGTCAACCAAGTCGATATCCGCATAGTCCTCGTCTTCAGAGTGCTCGTCACTTTCAGTTCCAGAGCACTCGTCAAACCTCACATCTCGTGACACAATCACCTTCTTCTTCTGGCTGTCCCATAACTTGTACCCGTGGGAGCCTGAAGTGTACCCAATGAAGATGCACTCCACTGCCCGCTCTTCCAGCTTCTTCAACTTGTGATCAACCACCTTGTACAAGCAACGGCTACCAAACACACGCAGATTGCTGAGATCAGGCTTCTGTCCATGCCACGGCTCAAACGGCGTCACGTCACTCGGAAGCGCTTTGCAGGTCACTCTGTTGCGCACATAGACAGAAACATTCAGAGCCTCAGACCAAAAGCTTTTTGGCACATTCTTGTGATGCAATATTGACCTGACCAAGTCCATGAGTGTGCGGTTGAACCTCTCGGCAAGCCCGTTCTGCTGTGGATGGTAAGGCACAGTTCGCCGATTCTCAATACCGTACTGCTCAAGCTTTTCGGAGAACCGATTGGACAAGTACTCACCACCATTGTCAGTGCGTAATGCACGCAACACACTCTTGGAAGCGGTGATGGTTAACACTTTCCTGCCCATCTGGTTCTCCACAAACCTGAGCCACTTGATGAACATCCGGAACACCTCATCCTTCGTCTTGAGCATGTACAAGAAGCAGTAGCGGCTGTGGTCATCGATGAATGTGACAAAGTAGTGCGAGCCTCCCAAGGACTTCACGTTCACTGGACCCGATATATCAGAGTGTACCAGGTCCAGTACGTGTTCAGCTCGTTCCCCCCCTTGCTTGGGAGTCGGAGCACGGGTTGCTTTGCCCACTACACAAGAGCCACACACATCCAGCTTCTGAGCCACATCCACATCCAGACCTGACACAACACCGTTTCGAGCCATCTGCTTGATGCCTTCCACATTCACATGAGCCATTCGAGCATGCCAGAGAGACAAGTCTGACACAAGCGCACTGTCCGTGTCCGTGAACTGATCTGCAGCAGTGCAAAGGTAGTACAGGTCTTTGACGCGGCGCCCAACGGCAACCACTTTTGACCCCTTGTACACACATACCTTTTCTTTGTCAAACACTACCGTGCAGCCCAGATCACAAATCTGTGACACAGACAACAAGTGGTACCGTAAGTTGGCACGTGTACCACCTGCTTTAGCTTGCACTTACGCTTGGACCCTTCAACTGTCAGATCGAGCTCCACACTTCCGTGACCAACAGACTGCAACTTGGAATCATTGCCGATACTCACACCCGACGACACCTTTGTCTCGTACGTTTGGAACATTGAGTCATCATAAGTCATGTGCGCAGTAGCTCCAGAGTCAACAATCCAGTCACTGTTAGTGGCCTTGTCGGCACCATTCGCAATGAGGCATACAAAGTCAGAATCGCTGCCGCCCGTACCTTGCTCATCGTTGAGCGCGGTATGTACACTTGGGTGAGCAGCATCGATCTGATCCTTGTTAGCCCCATCACGTTGCTTTTGAAACAGTTCTTCTGGATATGACCCTTTATGCCACAATAGTAACACACAACCGACTTCAATGACTTCCTACGAAACTGGCGTCCCAAGAGTGCAGCATCAACACCGGACTCCTCCTTGGCACGATCACTCATACGTTGCTCTTCTTGCAATAGACGGCTCTTCACAAACTCCATAGTGAGTTGGCGATCTCCGATCGTGGTGTCAATTGCAACAATGAGGTGCTCAAAACGATCCGGAAGTCCACATAGAGCAGCCATAGCAATGTCCTCTTCTTCAACGTTGACGTCCATACTCTTGAGGTCGGAGGCCAAGTGCCGAACACGATTGATGAATTGCAACATCTTCTCGTCCTCGCGCATTTTGACAGAGTAGAAAGCACGTCTGGCGTTGATTCGGTTAAGAAGAGTCTTACGTTGAAACACATTGCAAATGGCCTTCCATGCGTCAGCAGCAGTCTCGATGTCTCGAATGTGATCCAAGTGCTCGTCGGCAAGCGTGAGTCCAATGATAGCTCTAGCCCTTTCGTCGCGGATTTGCCACTTTACCAGTTCCTCTTCATCCGTGGGTGCAGAAGTGGTGAGATGGTTCTTGAGGTCTTTCAGTGCAAGTACATACTGAATCTTCTGCTTCCAAGTATGGAAGTTATCCTCACCCAACTTCTCGATCTTGAGCCCACTAAACGAGTCCATGATGTAAGAGAGGAACTGCAGCGAACCAGATAATGCGGTGGCAGACAGGCGGCAATAGCAAACGACAGCGGTAAACAACAACAGCAAACAACAACAAACAACAACAAACAACAATAACAACAAACAACAACAACAATAAAGATGAATAGTCGGGTGCAAAAGGAACTAAGATTCCTGGTACCCTAGGGAGTCGGACCCCTGACCCCCGGAGACTCTCCGGGTAAGAAACGACTTCTGCAGTCTACCTCCTCCTGCGTTCTAGGAGAAGGTGCGTCGCTCTCTACGAGACTTCCAGAGGATGGTTAATGACCGAAGATATGCCTTCACCAAGTAAAACCCTCTCTGGTCTCTTGCAAGAACTTGCGCGACCCTGAAACTGCAGGTACTATGACAAACCGAGGTACGCTTCTAGCAAGCAAACAATGAAGTTCACAAGCGGCCTGATCCTAAAAAGGAGGTCAGCCTACGACACGTCGCCTCCCCGCACCACCGAAGCAGTACGGATCAAAAGCTCGTTTCAGTTTGCCTTCGCCACAGATCAAGAACCCAACACAAAGTCAGGTCAGCAACAATAAAGGTGGACCACCTCCTGTCCAGTGCAGTACGTCACGGCACCCCGTCCACAAATGCCCCCGCGAAGAATACCAGGTCTTTCGACCGACACCGTTATCTGCCCCTAAGGACCGGTGGGAAACTCGCAAGACGGAACAAATGCTTTGGTTCAAGCCGCCAGACTAACGTCCCCGATTGCTCGGATCAACCGCTCGTCGCACCGAAACTCAAGTGATCACCACACCTGCCGAGCACACACGCAGTGCACGGACTTCAACAGAAACGAATGCTGAGCACAACACACAAGTGCACAGACTTCAACAACACAAGGTCCTCAACCTCTCGGATCAGAACCCACAAAGACGACGTGGGGATCCCAACAATAATAACAGAGGGAGACCAAACGAAGCGGATAGCGATCGACAACACGGGCAACAACGAGCGCCCAAACACAATCACGATAGAAAGTCAACGTCGAACCACCACCAACAAAACGCCCTCAGGGAGGAACGAACGACCGAAAGAAGAAAGTCAACACCGACCAACGATACGGTCAACACACCCGACGCAACGGAGAAGGGAACGAAAGGGAAAACAGCGAAGCGGATGAACGGCGGTGAGGGAGAGCGGCGAGAATCAGCGGCGAGAGGGAACGATAACGGCAGAGGTCAGCGGGGCTGGGCCCATAACCTGATAGAGGTTGAAGCTGAAAGGGAAGGTTGAAGAAAGGATAGGGGAATGAAGGGAAGTTCGCCAGCTCTGGCTCGGAATTTACTTGGAGGTGCTCGAGTCACCGCTTATATAGAACTACTTTGCGCAACCATCGCACAACTCCAACTCCAAGCAATACCTAAACCACTAGCTAGAGACACTCAATACTACCAATCATCTTCTAACATAACATGGTAACACTGCCACACTATCATGACAGCTTACAACAACAAAGCACAACAACGCACAACAGTGCACAACCGTGCACATCAAGTTACGTGCCTACACATAACCATGACCATGCACAGATTCACATAGTGCCAACACACTGTAATCCGTACACGCCACCATAACAGTTACGTACAAGCTCACCAACTAACACGTCACCACAAACTCACTCCAAGTCCTACGTCACCAACAATACCACAGTGTAAACCTCTTGACAGCGCATCTACTCTTCACCATAGTGCCAAAGTCACATGAAGCTGTCCTACATGTCCACGTACATACGTGTGTACCCTGTGCATCATGTACAGTATGCCCAGTGTACTAGCTACACACGTGTACCCCGGAAACAACCCATTAGCGCCACAACACTTGTACGAACCACAATGCATATGACCATTTGCAGTAGCCAATCAGAAGCCCGTTTCACGTTGAGTTTGCGCAGAGGCGCATATGCGCTTTTCCAACGGCACCCTCCAAAACAGCCCATGCTCCCCAGCACTTTTGGTTTTCAGTGACAGCACAGGGTCAACATCCAACACCCCCCCCTCTGTCACTGACTTCAAACTTCTATGTGAATCACACCACCGGCTTCGCGGAACCTCTCGTGCTTCACTCGCGCAAGCGGCTTATTCAGCATGTCGGCAACCATGGAATCCGTCGGGCAGTAGAACAGCACAATCGACTTGGCCTGCAGAGCTTCTCGAGTGAAGTGGAACCGAATTTCAATATGCTTGGTTCGCCTGTTCACCACTCCATTTCGAGCAAGGTCAATGCTGCCCTGGTTGTCAACATACATGGGAGTTGGTTCAACCAGCAGCTTTACAGACCCGTCTGCTTCCATGCCAATCACACTGCCAATGCCGTTCCAAAGTCGCCTAAGCCAGATCGCCTCCTTGGTGCCAGAGCACAAGCTCACGTACTCAGCCTCTGCACTCGACAGAGCAACTACCTCCTGTTGACGAGACGACCACGACACAGCACCACCGCACATCATGAACAAGTATCCACTAGTGGACTTGCGGTTGGCAACATCGCCAGCCCAGTCAGAGTCCACATAGCCGTGCAGTTGCAAATCGGTGCTGGAGCCATACGTCAACCCGAACGTGGTAGTGCCATTGAGGTAGCGAAGAACACGCTTGACCGCCTTCCAGTGAGTGTTTCCCGGCTTCTCAACATACTTGGCCAGCTTAGCCACAGCATATGAGATGTCTGGACGAGTTCCCACAGACAGATACATGAGGCAGCCAATCGCCTGACGATACGGTACATGCGTGAGCACTTCCTCCTCAACAGACAAGTCCACACCGCACTCCATAGGAGTGTCAACGGGTTTCGACAGCTGCATGCCAAATCGCTCCAGGACCTTGTTCGTGTACGCTGACTGAGTCAAGTACAGCTCTCGCTTGGTTCTGTCTCGATGGATTTCAAATCCAAGAACCAATGCGAGCTTT
>VCMS01000096.1:218763-267761 GCA_022539475.1 Gracilaria domingensis | reverse complement strand
GATTATCTTACGGTTTTGTCTGGCTTCCGTAGCTTCCAACATTGGTCATGCGTGAGCGGACGGGCTAATTGGGGCTACTTCGGGCAGCCCGCGAGATTTCGCGAAAGCGGATTCGAACGGAACCATAACGTTCCAAGCGCTGTACAGAACTGAAAGAAACGCCATTTTCGAACGATACGCCTCAAAGGACGGTTCAATCGCAGAACTGTCTCGCCAGAAGGATGTAAGTTCACGCCACCCTCTACACGAGAGACCCCGTTCAGACACTTGTGAAAACAGCTCCAGTTGGCTAACAACGAAAACACATTCTTCCACCCTATACCTCAGACCCACTCCACGAAAATATCTCACCCCATGTCCGGCTCTCTCGCAAGAGACGCCACCTCAAAACTTAAGGAAATGGTCATGGGCTCTTTGGATAGTAGAATAGTGTGGTACTCCCAAGAAATAAGTTATAGTGAATCTTTCGTAGGTCTTCTGCAGGTATACACCGATAAGTATTCAACAACTCTAAAGCAAACATCGGCTACCGCCTATCCTCTTCACCTCATATTTCTCAACTTCTCCGACGAGCTACGTCGTCAGTGTATCCGTGATCACCTTACAGTAGTGGCATACTTCCCTACCACACTGATCGAGGTTTCCGTATCTGAAGCAGACGCAATGCTACTCGTTTCTAGCAAGTCTCTACGCGAGTTCAGGATGAAAATTCTTCAAGAATCTCTTCTTCAAATTCTGGAGCCCATTCTAAACCTAATGTAGAAAGGTTTTCAGTTCATCTGCGAAGACAAAGTAAGTGAAGTGTTGTATTCTCTGCAAGTTTTTGTCCGGATATTACTGAGGCTATAAACATCCTGTCTACTCTTCATGGGACCAAAACGGAGAGCCCGTGTCATAGATGCAAAGCCCCTCCCTCATCTTATGTAGTAATGTTCTTACCTCATTCACTAGACCGTCTCAAAACCACACCAAAATTGTTAGAAAGACATACTCAGTTATTCTAGAATATGCGAAGAAAGACGATACAGAAAGAAGTAAACGTCGCGTGAGGGAGAGGAGATCTCATGCGGATGCTCTCATGCGTTCTAATTCCATATCTCTTATTCCCTCGTCCATCGAAACCCACTTGACCGTAGGATTCATCCAGGGGTTATTTCCATGCAGTCTGTTGGGAACAAGGAGAGCTTTCTTCGAGCAGTTACGCAACTTGCATCTTGGCATATTGAAACTGAATAATACTCCAGAAATCGAAAGACTGTAGTCAGAGACCTTAAGCACTGCAGTCGAATCATCCGCGTCACTCTCATTTCGAACGATACGTACTGAAATCCTCAACTTCACAAACGCAAATCTATCACCCATGCAATGCAACTTTTCTGCCAGAGGTTTGCATATAGATTTTTCCACGCCGAAGAAAGCCAGGTCACTGAATGGAACCTTCACCTAGACATATCTCCTTTGAATGATAGAGGCCAAAGCCTACAAAGACATTTACATGTTTTTCCTTTCATGAAGGAATTCTTTGAAATCTAATGGGGAGCGCAAGACACGGCCCGAATCAGAACAATTTTCTCTCAGTTCTCGGACGTCGCTTGGACTAATCATAGGTGCAATCGGGGCGCATGATGTAATGAAAGCTCTATTTCGTCTCTCCGGTGGCAGATTGAAGCATTCACACGCTCCTCGACAAAGTCGTCGGCAGCAATTCATAGCTCTGGAAGTGGAACTCTGAAGTTTTATCACGGCTCTTAACAGAAGAAGAATTAACACCATTGGCAGCATATTACGGTATCTCCACAACAAGTCGATTAATGTCTTCTCTTGTATTGTTGGTGACAGGCCTTGTTAACGGGAGGGGGAGCGATACGATTTCAACATTGGAACTAATGTCATGTGCCACCAGCTCAAACACGCCACGTTGAACGGTTTTACTGACTACCATCTTTATTGCTTTCCGCTGCGACTCTCGTCGCCCTTTTCTTCCATAGAGTTTTATAGTGAATGAATTTAGCATATACGAGCTGCTACAGCCCCCTTTCTCTAAACCTCTGAGGATCATGTAGTAGTTAGCCTATCAGAACTCCATTCAGTTCTTTTTTAGTGTTCCACAGAGAAATTTACTACCACTATAATTCGGGTATTCTATGGTCGTTGAAGGCCTTCATCGCTGTTTGCCCGCCCGTCGGAACGGACCAATTAATTTCAGATATTAACATAAAAGACCACAGCCGATGCGTTCATGCTATAAGATAAAGTTTTCATCTATATCATTGGTAGAATTTGTATCTTCACCGGAAGAAGTGGTGCCGAGTATTTAAGTACCTACATACTGTCGTCACTCTGTTTTTTGCATCTCATCCCGGCGCATTACCAATTTCGTGCGTGCGGGTGTTGGCGCGCTTCGGTGGTACGTCTCTTCGCCACTTTGAGCAGTTTAAATAGTGTGGTGTGTCAGTAACTACACAAATTGTAACAAGGTCGCGTATTGTGTTACTAGTGGAGGATGCATTGGATGAAAAACTTAGTTGATTCTTCTCTGAAGGATCTGTACTGAGCTCGCAACAAAATCTTTGCAAGGAATGCAGCCGATTGTGTTTCGGGAGGTATCGGAACGCTACAGAATGGCCTCAAACTGTTCTTTCTGGCAAGGGGTTTTGGTGGACGTACACGTATGGGAGCAATGGTAGTTCTCTCCATTCCTGCGTTTTGAAGCGCTCCTAATACTCAAGATATACGCTAATTAATGTACAGCTTTTTGCCATCCCGCCAATCCACGTGGACAGCGGTGCCAACGTGTTCGCGGGCGGGTGCATCGTAATGAGTGCGGGAAGTGTTGCGGAAGTGGTTTTGGGAGGTGTCAGCATGGTGCCAAAATGTGGCCAGAACGTGCCCGCGGGCGTGGGGGGCGGTCGGTTGTGTTAGGGTGGCTACCCTAACACAACCGCACCCCCCGTCCGCGGGCACGCTTTGGCCGGTTTTTGAAAAAATGTGCTTTTTTATGCTCGCGGGCGGAGGAGTCCGTTCGTGTTAGGGTAGGTACCCTAACACGAACGGACCCCCCTGCCCGCGGGCACGATTTGGCTGATTTTTCGAAAAATGTGCGATTTCATGCCCGCGGACGGGGGGGTCCGGTCGTGTTAGGGTACCTACCCTAACACAACCGACCCCCCCCCGCCCGCGGCCACGTTTTCGCCTCATTGTGGTAACGTCCACAGACCTTCCAAAACACACACCGCACGCAACGCCAGCCAAAACGTAACGTGCCCGCGGGCAGGGTGGTCAAGTTGTGTTAGGGTAGCCACCCTAACACAACTTGACCTCGCCCGCTGCCAGTACGACAGAATGACATTATGACATGTCTGATGACGCCCGTCTGCAACAACCCGTCGCCAGCAAACCTCCTTCCACGCGTTCTCGTTCCCGCCGCGACGGCGCCGCAAACCCCGTCCGTCACCGATTTCCTCGCGGTGCTGCTTCCCGTCTCACTCGTTTCGCACACCACTCCCACCCCTCCAAGCTCCCGTCCCGTGATGATAAGTTTCGTTCCTACGCTGCAGCGTTGGCTGACAACATCTGCGTCTCAACCTGTCAAAAAACTCGCTGTCGACGATCAAGTCTGCTGTCTCTGGCGGTAGCGACCAGTTTGACGACCATGCCAACGCTTTTGAGGGCCCTTTATCTAGGCCTACTACTCTACTGCAACAGGACCACCCGTCAAAGTTTCAGACCTCCACCATGTGGAGGTCTCGCTCTCACAACAAGTTGAACAAGCTCACCAACCCTGGTCCATCTTTATGGCACACTTTTATTAGCACCCAAGCGCTCACTGCGCTCGACAAGGCCATGTGCAAGTTCGTTGCGGAACAGCTAGCGGATCTACCTTCGGTTGAGGGAGCGGGAGGGGATAAGGGCGCGTCAGTGGACGCGACGCCAACGATTCTTCCAACTGTTGCAACGAGCATCCTCTCGCCTACTTCGATTACCAGGAAAAAGTCTCGCACTCTTCTCCGCTCTTTTGTGCGCACACAGATGTACATGCAATGGGAAAGCGATGAACAGGGCGACCCGAGTTTTGGCAATGTGCAAAGCCACAACGCGCGTCGGCGTTGAAGTAGAGCTGCTAAAGCACCAGAGCGTTCGTTGCTTCATGCGCGCGGCGCCGTCGACGATGTTACTGACGTGGAGGAAGACATGGCACCGTTCATTCCAAGCAATGGAGCGAAGAATGCGCTGCTACTGCCCCGTCTCAAGAGGACGCATGCAGTGAGTGAATTCCTTCATGACGATGCCGAAGAAGCTGGCGTGCTGTCAGGTCTCGAGACGGTGTCGCAACTTCGAGCACATCCGTTTTCAAACTTGCCCAAGTTGCGGCGTCAGCGAGGTGAAGTGGTGGACGAAGGTCCTCAATATCTTCTGGAGTCGCGTGGCTCAAAACATGTTTTCGTAGATCTTCAACCGACTTGACAAAGTTACTGACTTTCTTCGCACCTTTCACTGTCTGAAGAATATCCCACGTTTCCCATGTGTACTTCCGGAACGAGTTGTCAGTCCACTTGATCTTGAATTCTACATTGCAGACCGCAAAATCCGTGTAAGGTCCATCACCTTCACCCGCTTTTGGTTTCCTATCCATAACGAGATAGTCCAACACTTGTTCAACGCCTGGTATGTTCGCATCTGCAGCCTACTTAGCCTGCTTCACTGCAAGAATAGCAGCTTCCTCCTCTGACAGATCGTCACCCTCAAAGTAGTTTACCGTCCCACCTGTCGGACTATTAATGCGCGCTCTTCGGAATGTTTCATCGCCGACGAGGACGGAATTCGTTCTCCGTCGTTTCTTCGGATGCTGCAAGGACCTGCGCCTGCGCTTCCCAGCAAGTTTTGCTGGCGTTCCATCTATGAGCCAATCACCGTCAGAGTCGGAGGTTGATGCGTTACTATCCCTCGACGCGGTCATCCGCGTCACTGGCCTCGTATCGTCTGATACCACTGGCCCTTCAGGTACGGCGCGCTTCGACACACCGGGTGTAACGTCTGCTTCAGGCTCTGTATCTCTCCTCCCTCACCTGTGCCGCCACATGGCTACTTCTGTCGTACAGACGCCGAGGTGGCCGGACCGCAGCTCGAAAAGTTCCTGCATCGCTACTCGCTCACCCTCAGTTCTCTCAGTTCGCTGCAGTGTTACGCTCAGAAGTGGAACAGTTTTAATTGTCGTTTTGACGACCACACCCAGCCTTGCATCGACACCGGAACGCTTAGTGTGTCCAGCTTGGATGCCAGCGAACTGAGCAGTTGTTTCAGATGCTCAACACTGATAAGTACGTGCACCAGAACTAGATGTTGGAGACCCGGTAGAGAAGATATATCTGTACAGAGAGCGGCGAGCAAGGTATGCATGCCCATTTTCGGCACGAATGGGTCATGCCACAGTAGAGTGTGACGATTGAGAGATTTCGGTAGATTCAAAGGCTCATTGCGCCCAACGACGGTATCAAACTGGCGCAATGCACGATATTTAACGTTGGCGTCCGCGTTCAAATGAGACGCTGCCACCAAGCGTTTCGAGAGCGGGGGCGCAGCATGACTGAGCGAAGCATCGAGACACGGCCCATTTCGAAAGACGTGGAACGCGACAGTGTGCATAGCAAGCAAAACAGGTTGCAGCGATAAGGGCAACCGACACACGAGACAAGTGGTGCGTAGCACCAAATGTATGAGATTCGGAAACGTTCGCAACGCCAGCAGCAGCTCCTCCGAGTTCACATCGTCCACAAAGATATTGAACGACTCCAAACGAGGCGCCATTCTGGCAACGCGTTCCAGCAGGACGAAATGACAAGCGTTCCTAACGCCGCTAATCGTCAGGCCGTCTTCCATCTCCGTGAGATGGGCGGTACGCAAATCAATACGCAACGCCCTCTGGCACTTGACGCGACGGTATCCAGAAACAGCTCGCTGGCGGCGGTGGGAAACGACGTGACGAACAGCTACTGCACGCACAGAGCGTCGGTGACGGCTGTAGGCAACGGCGGCGAGAGCGACATGCTCACGTAGGTAAGATGCGGCGCGGCCAGCAGGCGTCGGAAGACGGCGACGTGGCACGGCCATCCGAAGGTGAGCAGCTCGAGCGCGTGGAGCGAGTCACGCAGCACGGCGGACCAGCGCGGCGTCGCTCTCGAAGCGCAGCGTGAGCGAGTGAGAAAGCGCGTGCGCCATGACGCGGCTCAGGTAGGGCGACTTGCACGCGAGCGCGAGCGCGGGCGCGCTCATACCGGTGTGCGGGGCGCGCGCAAAGCATATGCATGACGCGCAGCAGCACGTCGTACGAGAGGCGGTGCACCCGCCATGCGCGGTTGCGGCGGAGCAATGCGGGAGCGCCACGCAAAGGCAAGGCGTGTCACACGGGGCTGTGCCGAGGAGCATAATCCGCACAGGTACTGCGGCGGTACAGCCATGGGCTTTATGGATAACGCGTGCAGCGCGTGTGGCTTACAGCGCGCCCTACATATACTAAAGTACTGTACACGTGTCAGCGATGCACGAGCGCGCCGAAGCGGCGCAGGTAATCGCGCACGTAGAGCACGCCCATGCTGCACTGGCCGGCGAAGAGCATTCCCTTCATGAGCACGTTGCACTCGTGCGGCCTCTCCAAACGCTGACACGCGCATCAGCAGCAGCTGCGACAGCATGCCCAGGAACACGTACGGGCGGAGCATGCGGAAGCCGCGGAACGCCACGTACTCGTGCAGGATCGCGATCAGAAGAAACGTCCCCAGCGCCACCGTGCTCCGCCACCTTGTGCCGCCACACGCCCTCCACGGACAGGTGGCGCAGACACCACTCATGCGCCAGCACGTTCCACTCGCGCCAGAACGCCTGCAGAGTTGTCGCTTTCCATCACTCGCGGTAGAACTGCCGGTCTGGGGCGCGCGTCATCTCTGCCATCACGTTCAGTGCGCAGTGGAAGAACTCGAAGAACAGCAGCAGCCAGATGAAGAAGCACGGCGGCGCCAGTTTCACCATGTACCACAGCAGTTGCGCTCGCCGTCGGTGCCGCGACCGAGCCGCCAGTTCAGCACGCAGAACTGCGGGATCAACACATGCTGAATCACCATGCACACCACCATCTGGATGCTGTACCACCCTACGTATCGGACGCGCACCGTCTGAGTGCGTGGGTAGCTCGTTTCTTACACCAGCACTGGCGCCATCGCATAGTACAACATATTGCCGGCCGTCAGGTTGCACGAGTAATTCAGTTGCTTGCTGCTCGCTGCATTGGGGCGTCTGCGCAAGTCCAACGAAGATTCCGATGCTGCACTAGTGGTTGCCGTCGTTGTGGTTGTGGTTGTGGTTGTCCTCGCCGTCGCCGTCGCCGTCGCTGACGCCGCCGTCGTCGTAGTCATTCGGTTATTATCATTTGACGCACTAGCGCGCAACCGTTGGCGCTGACGTTGTATTCGGCGAAGCTGAGTCTCCTCATCCAGCAGCATGTTGGTCAGCTCATAATTGTGCTGCTTGAACGCCACCGCCACGAACACCATGCCCTGAATCAGTCCGAACAACGGATTCAACCGCGCCAGAAACAGGAGCTTCCCGGCCACAGTGAAGAATAATAACAAACTTAAGCCGTGCAGAATAAGCGTCTGGTGCACGGTAATCCATCTTGTCTGCATACCCTTGGTGATTAAGTACGCCACAAAAAACCGCAACGGCAGTAACAATTTAAGAAACAGCGAATGCACGGCTTGCTTGAACAAACTGACGTAACAAAAGGAACTCTGCCACGCACCAAAACTGTTCTCCAAAACATTTCTGACAACAAAAACTCCAGACTAAACGCAAGCAACATGAACGACAGGTTGCAAAACCCCTCTAGACAATCAGACTTGAGCTCCTCTAGAAGCTCGATAGAACGAGGTTTGTGTCCGTAACATTCTTCAATTGGTGCAGCCCGGGCGCGTGGTTTGTGGACGTACAGTGACGGGCGAGAGACGGAGTCGGCATCTATTTCAGAAATGAAGGAGGAAGGACTTGACGGTGGGCGCACATCGTAGTCGGACGGTCGCGAAGAGTTGTGCGTGGAAGCAATTGACGCTTTGAGGGCCTGCACAAGCTGCGACCGTCGCTGGAGCAGCGAGGGCGACAGTTCCACGCTGTGCATCACGCGCTCGGCAAAGCCAGCAATGTTGAAGGTGCTAATGTTGGCGGTGGAGAAAGCAAGAGCGGAGCGGGAAGGAAGACAAGCGCACAGAGACGGCGAAAGAATCAATCAAAACCTTTTTAAAGTCGTTGGCAATGAGGGGAGGGTAAGCGGTGATCACGGCAGCGAAGATAGAAGGTGAGAAATGGCGAGGGGTCGAAGGTATGGCGAGGTGAAAGGGCTGGCGGGCGGTACGTGCTCGCACAATGAGCTTGCACGCAGGGCGCGAGCGCGACAGTGGCGAAGAGAAGCGCGTGAAAATAAGCGTGCCGCGCGGGATCGTTGACGGGAAGCGCTTGAAACCGCAAAAGGCCGCATTGGCGGCCAATCAGCCCCGTGCGCATGGCGCGCAACGCCTTGCCCGCCTGCTGGCCGCATGCGTTTTCGTTCAAGCAGCACACGCCTTTTTCTCACGCGTGTGGAATCGCCGCGGGTGCGGGTCTTCGTAACTGTTGAGCACTCCGTCGACGTGCGTTTGTTCGGCGCCGCGCACATGCTTGATGCTCGTTTGGCTTCTGCGACATCAGCGTGATCGCTTGGTGAAGCGGGAGCACGTACACTTTGCTCGCAACCTTTTCTGGCGCTTCAGTGTCGCGCTGTGTCAGGCATGTCGGAAAGTCAGTTCCGCTTTCGACACTGCGCTGAATCGGCGCCAGTCTAACGCATCGAGAATGCCCAAATGACCAGTCCTCTTATCCCTTTGCTTTGCCTTGCTCCCGGTTTCAGTGAGCTTGTACGAGTTTCATTTTGAAACGTACATACTATATCCGAATATCATAGCGCAGCAGCAAACCCGCCGCATGTTCAAGCCCAATTTCATACCGCCTGTTCGTCTCTTGTTCGACATACTCCTCAGGGACACAAGCACGTACCATCGAGAATCTCAATCGCAGATACACCCGAGTATCGATACCAGTATCGCCTGCGAACCTTCGACAGCGTGAACGCCATTTATGTTCTTCGACATTAATGCATTAACGCTCAGTTAACACGCAGTGTCTTCTTCGTTCTGCGTCGGGTATTTCGCTCACACAAGCAAAAGTCCTTATTGCAGAGTTCTTTTGCCAATGCACGTACTACATCACGTGCTTGTCGTTATTAGAAAACAAGCCGTTGTTCCTGAAGAAGCACAGATTTGCGAACAGTGTGTCTTCGGGAACGTTAGCGTCCATCATCCTGGCCATCCGGGTAGGTATTGTTTGTGGCCAGCTTTTACAAATTACGACGCTCTATCGCTGGCGAACATGCTGATACAATGCTCTTTGTTACTAGAAGCATGGTGTATGCTGCAAAATACTCTTTCCAACATGCCGAGTAGAATGGTCATAAGGATAATGCCTTCCGAATTTAGTATTGTCAATAGCAACGAGGGCTGTCACTACAACGCCTGCGCGCTTTCTCAGAACATGGCGGGAGCGAAATCGTGCTCCGTGGTACTGTCGACGACCACCCTCTTGATGAAACGCGCGTGACAACTCAAGTAGGGGATATACTAACCTGGTTTACTATTCATCCTATGACAGAAAGGTCACAGCAGGTGCATCATAAAACACAGCCGATCCTACATGGTACCAAATTGGTAGCTGAACTGCACATTCGGAATTGCTCCTGGTTGAAGAACAAGCCGCGCGTGGGCGATGCGCGAATAAAAATGGCGGAGAGCAAGGTGAGCATTTCGCCATCACCGTCAGATGCGCAGGTGTTGTACGACATCCGGAATGGCGCAGATATGGATGAGGCAGCAACGCGCAAAGCAGGAAACGATGCTGAACGTTCAAAAGTTGGCGCCGACTTGACAGAATTGCTGCGGGGCGAGAGTGGCGATAAGAGTGTGACCACTGCACCGTAGACTTGGGGGGAAGGCTGTAGATAATGATAAGCTGACGTGACTGTCGTACTACGACAGTCACGTCAGCTTATCTTTCTGCCCCTTTGCAGTACAAGATGGATACACGTGCGCGTCGGTGCGCGCACGTACATTTCGCTCTCGCGCCCATTTGTCAAGTGAAGAGCACAACGTTGGTCGTGCGCAGTGTTGACTCCACGCTCACGCGAGTTCTCCTCCGTGCCTTTGAAAAAGACTCCAGTGCTCGAGATCTTCACCCTTATAAGCGTCGTTGTGTTTGACTTCAACCGTTCAGACCAGAAGAAAAACTATAACTCTCCACTTTTAACTGCCATACAGCATTCGAGCTATTGTGCTCGCCGTGTTTTTCACGAGAGTAAGCACATAGCAGCTCGTTCCTGTCGCGTTACTGACGTCCCGCAGTCCATCACATGTAGACTATGTCCCTGCTACAGAAAACGAAAACAATCTACAGCTACTTGCATCGTTCTGCTCACTTCCATTCCAATCTCTGCGAGTATACGTCAACTAAAAACTCAACAACAACCAACTATATCATAAACCGTTCATAACGACACGAATAGAGTCTGCATTCAGCTGTGAAACAGGCGTATATAATGAATCGCCTAAAACAGTTCACAGCTGCTTTGGAGCACAGCCAAACATTTTTGCTTCAATATCCTCCCCATTCCATCATAAGCACTCATCTTCCACTCTCCAACAGCATTCAAAATCCGCAAACCATGCCTCTAACAATCCTATCACTGATGTATATGTCACAACAACGATTAACCACTATTGCCTGGCGCGTTGGGAAACAAAGACCAGTGAAAAGAAGCGGCTTTGCCGTGCAAAAGTTGAAAAAAACTGTTAATCGTTGTAAACGGCTTAAAAGTTTTCTCATCCTTCGATGGAAGAGTAATTTAGGTCAAAGAAAGGCGGTTAAAAAACTATTTAATGATATTGTAGGAAGATAATAAGTGGACACTAACTAGTGAAAGATAGAAGTTTGTACAGAAGAGCTTACAATGAGAACTTGGATTAGAGGAAGGGGACCAATTCAGGGTAAAAAAGCCGTGAAACAAGATCAGAAGTTTGAAGAGCTCAACACTTTTTGCTTGCACCGTATGGCATTGACGTCTTCAAGTTAGTGGGAGCCTTGTGTTTTAATTACGTGCAACGAATACAGTGAGGATAATAAGCTCTATTACGCCATTAGACGGCAGACATACGCATATAAAGCCATTTGGAAGGCGGTTCGGATGTTGTACTACAAGCAAGTGGTAGATGAAGATTGTATATTTTCCAAGAAGAGGACAAATGGTGATGGAGTGCAGACAGATGTAAAACCGAAGGTAAATGTTGTCATAAAAGAAGGTAAGAGAGCGATGGATCTAAGGGAGTTAAAGATTGAAGACTATTTGGAGATTGAAGCAAAAATACTAAGAGATATTTTTGGTAGCAAAGATAAAGGCAAGTATGGGACTGTTATGGCTTGTAATTATACTATTGCATCGTAGAGAGTGTGAGTGAAATAGGCAGCGTGCTGCTCAGTCGGGCTAGTAGTGAGCTTTTGGTTAAAGCGATATTGATCCTGCGCAGTTTCTTGTCGGTAAAACGGATGGAGATGAGATATAATTTGTATTGTATATTAAGTTGCCACCCGTGCTTCTAAAAAATAACTTTTGGGGAGACGAGAAGGGAGGATCTGAACGCGTGATTGGCGAAAATTGAGTAAAGAATGAGGCCGATTTGAATGGGACGGAACGGTGGGATCATTGAGGTGGAATGAGTTGCGATTTGCATCCCAACAGGGAGAAAAGTGAAAAACCAACCTAGCACAAACGCAGATTTGAGAGAGGATCGCGAAAAAGAGCGGATGAGACGGTGCAAAACGGCAGAACCTCTACAAAAACTAGGAGACCCCAACATTAACCTGCAAGGCATGGAATTTAATATTCCAAAATTTCTTAATTTTTTGAGTGCCAGCCTCTGCCACCCCCTCGCGCGCCCCAGAAAGCCCAAAAACTAGCTTAATTTCCAAAGCGAACAGACAATATTCCACTTTGCAGAACACAGACGAACCAAAGGGGGAAAAGAGAGGAATCCCGCGGCGGGACGTGCGGAAAGCGGCAACAGACCCGGCGCCGGGAGACGACGATGTGTATTAAGCCCACGCGGCATACTCTATACAGAGACGGAAACGCTACCAATTGTGGTGAAAGCAGTACAACTGCACAAATAAGAAACAAGAACAGTCCGAAGACACGGAATAAAACAGCCCGAAGGCACGGCCACAATGGTCAGTATTGCCTGAATGATCCCGAGGAATGAAACTGAGTCGTACCGTACGCGGTGTTTCTCCGGAAGGAGTTAGACACTTCGCGATGGCGAAACAGTTCAGAGCCGAACTCGGTTACCCTTTACTGAGGGGCAGAGGTGGCCGCGAGGTCACCTCCTTATATCGTAACCGATTACTTAGTTAAACTAAATTAAGTAAATAAAGTGCACGCTTGTGCAGGTCCACACACGTGGAAGGTGTGCAACCCGCGGCAGCGGTCAGTAAACTATTTGACTATCGAACCAAATTCACCTGTGAAAAGGTCAAGATAACCACACGCGTACACGCGACCAATACTCATCTGCGCCACGTCATGGCCGACCCCTCACGGTGCCATTCTTCACTACTTCCAAAAAGTATCCCATCCGTGGGCCAGTACCTTCCGAGTACCCGGAATCATCCTCACCAAGGGTTTATGAAAAAAATCCCCGTTTATCGGGCGAGCACGTTTTGCTCTACATATCTCCCTCCTTAGCGCAGGAAAAATCCGGTTTACAAGCGGAGACTCATCAGCGACCGAGTATATCAGCGCGGTCCACCATGGACGTATCCGAGATTCCGGTTCCTCGTCACAACGAGACACACGCGCAAGCGCACTCAACTTCTCTGCATTCAGACGATTCAGAACTTGAAGTCTCCTCCACGATCGACGATTCGATGAACCCTCACCAGGGTGACGAGCAGCACTCCCAAGCCGGGGTTCCGCACGTTTCGGGTCCCGCAACTCCTGCGACAGGATATCTCGGCGGTTTTGCCTCAACTCCTCTGCCTCAGAGTCAGCATCACACTACTACACCGGAGCCGGTCGACGTCGCGGCGTGGAATTCCTCTTAGGAGGTGCCCTTGCTGGCGACTTCAGCTGGCTGGATAGCGCGTGAATCGCTCCTTGTTGAAGATCCGACTACCGGAGGAAGCTGTGCCTTTTCCAATGCGCCCTGGTTTCACCCGACAGCGGTTCGCAACAGTGCGTTGATGGATTCATAAACCGAGAACGGTATGCTGCCTGGCGGCCTGCACCGAGATATGGTGGATTCCTATAATTGGAGACACCGCGTGGCGGTTGCACCTCACGTGTTGTCACGAAAGCGGCGCGGCCGTGGATACGAAACGCTGGATGAAGCGCGCGCGGCTATGGCGCGATTGGCATACTTTCGGAAGGACCGAGCCTCGTTCCCCGAGAGAATCTTCGAGTCATACGGGTTCGACCTTTCCCGGTTCCGCACTTACGGAGAGATCAAGTATGGCGCGAACCTCGCGGACTTCCAAGCGGCGGAAAACTTCCCGGAGTCGATGCCGGCGGACATTCTCCTGTTCAACAGGCCTATCCTGCGAGCAGAGTTCCGATATCTATATCGCCCTTCGGGAAAGGGGAGCTTCTTCGACCGGTTGCGAAACGAACGCAAATGGCGATCCCGGTTCGGGTATCTGATTCCACACCAGAACATGGAGGTTGAACGTTTGCGTCCGGACGCACTAGCGGGTCGATTCGCTCCACTCCCATTGTGGTGGGCTCACTATGAGGTACCACGCGGGTATTTCCCGGAATTGCCTCCGTGCATCTCCTATGTGGGGTCACGCATGATTGCGAATCCGCACTCGGAGTATTGGATGCTTTTCATCGCTGAATAGGCGGCTCGCGTTGCCGCGTTTATGCTATGGGAAGCATATGACCAGAACCGTGTTTTGTATTTGCCTCCGAGGTTACGGAATGTGATTAGATCACTCGACTTATACACCGCGCTCGGTTCGGACGACAACGTCAGCGAGGCCATCATCCTTATCGATCTCATCGATTCCATTGATTGGAGTACCGTTCCGGCGGAAAACGTCCCCAGGGGCACTCGTTCGCACTACGACCGTTCGCCAGGGCGAAGACATCCGGGTGCCGGTGACTTCGTGTATTACGATCCCTGGGAGGGAGTTACCGTCCCGAAGGAGCGGGCTCTCGTCCTACGCGGACTTCCTCGAGTGGTTCCGAGCGATCACCCTATTGGGTTCATGTTTTCCGACAACTATTACTTCGTAGCAGAGGAGGACGATCCAATGATGGATGAAACTGTGGAAGACCCGGCAACGGGAGGCCCGTCGGCGGCTCCCGCAGGAGTTCCGGTTGTCGGAGGGGCGGCTGCGCCAGTTGCTCCTATCGGTTGGGGCGTGGGCCCTTCGCAGGGAAATATTGACCCTCGCGTGATAGCGATGCGCAACCAACTTCTCGGACTTGGGGTGCCGGTTCCACCGGATATGTACGGCATCGGCCAACTGTTGGCATTGGGCGCGCAGGCTTTCGCGAGTCTGCCTCCCCAAGCGGGGCCGTCCAACCCTGGAGGTGCCGGTACTTCGACAGGATGGCAGTGATCCCAACAGTGGGTTCCCTCCATGATGGGCTGTGGTAGGCTCTGCAACCAACGCACTCCGCAAAAGCTAGCGGTACAACTTCTCCTTAGAATAAAATCGACTTCGATATCCGTTCCTTCATAACCGGATTACGGTTCAATGCCTTTGGTGCACCATCGTTCCGATACGATTCTCAATTACGCGTGTAGCTTCACGACATGTTCACATGGACCGTTAGACGGTAGTTCGCTTCTTTCCGATAAATCGGCGTCCGTTAGACGGAAATCATCTTTCTTCTTCATCCCTTCGATACTTCCTTCCTTAGGAACAAGCCAAACTTCTTGGTAGTACCATCAATGATTCTCCTACAAGTGGGTCCGTCGATTGCCCTTACGACACGGCGGCACTGTCACCCTACTTGGGCCTTATCCAAATCTGGAGGCAGCGCTAACCGCTTACGTGGGTAGTAGGCGAGAGCCTTCGATCGAGGTAGATGTTCGATCGGCTCGAAAGTATCCTCCTCAGGGGTGTATCCGTACCAACTGACTTGGTATTCAGTCTCCCCATCGGGGTTCACGACGTGACTCACGATGCGTTCGATAACGACTTCCTGTGGGAACACTTCCCGTTCGCAGGCCTCCATGACTTATGGGCCACTCCTGCTGACGCAGTGTCACCTAGAGAGGTTGTGCAATTGCACTAGCGTCCCTCAGGTGAGGCGTTCCAAGTGTTGGAGACGTGCTTCCTTCCGCGTTCCTCGCCAGATCCCGCTGCGGCGGCCGTACTGTAACTCGCGTCCTACGCGTCCTGTCCTCGAGCTAGAGGGATGTTCTGAAAGCTCTCGAGCAGACGAGTACAACGCTATCACATTATTTGATGATAGTAGAGAGACCGACAAACGGCAGTACTTCCGATTGACGAACTTCCCGGTCTTCACGGGGATAACCGTTTCGGTGACGGAGGTATGTACAACACTCTCTAGGCAGGGCGGCGGTTCACCCGGTCCACGGGGCATGTGCCATGAGCTCTGATTGGCTCCGCGCCACAGATTGGCGACCATGACAACCGTGCGCGTGCCGTGCTCGGCCATCCGTTCGCGAAAGGTCGCCGACCGCTCATTAGGGCTTTCCACGTTGTAACGTGCCACCGCGTGGCACGCGCCTAGTTCTGTCATGGCCCGTGTCACGGAGATTGCACGCGTGCAGCGGCGATGGAGCGCCAGGGCTCCATCCCACACACCAAGTGGTGCACACTGTAGAGTGTCTGCTTCCAAGGAATTGTTCAAAATTCCACAAGGGAATCCACAATGAGTGGTCACAATTGACATAACTCGTTCACGAGATCTCCCAGTTCAGAGTCGCAGCGCTATTCTTCGGCGTGTTGCGGCTGGTCCGGATCAGCGGAAACGGTTTTCACAGTTTGACTGTCCTTTTCAACGCGGTTACGCGACTTCGAGCGGTGAGCGATCCCAGGCTGGGCAGCTGCTTCTGCGGCGACGTTCCGCCTCTCGCGGGGAGTACGGGTATCTTCCGTGATATCGTCGGACGATACGGCGAGCTTTCCGCGGTTGGGGCGCGTCGAGGCGGCCGTGCCACTTGATTCTCCTATGGGAGCGACTGGATTGTCAGTTTGGGTCACCTTTCCCGCGGTTTGGGAACCGGGCGACACCGGAGCATCAGTGCCAGTTGCAGCAACTGCAGTATCCTCCCCCTCCTTAGGTGGCGCCACGGGCTCGATCAGGAGAGAGGGTGGGGGGGTGACTCGTGTAAATACTCGTGCAGAGTCGTTGGAATTCGTCCAAGTAGTAGGGAGTTCAGTTCTGTGGTCAGAAGTACCTACTGTAGGTAGATCTCTTAATTCTCGATCCGGGTGCGGAAGAATCGCGGGACGCGATGGTGTAGCATCCGTTGACGGAACTTCTTCCTGTAGAGGATCCCCTGATTGGGTATTGGTTGTAGGATGTCCGGAAGGCGGAGTAGGTGCCAGTACGACGCGATCACGCGATACACTCTCGTGTTTCTCATCAATGTCGATCACGACGGTATCTGGAGAAACAGAAATAACGTGATACGGTCCGTCGGCGATCACAGACAGCTTATGTCGTCGTTCCTGCTCAGGATTATAATACACCTTTCGTAGGAAGACGTAGTCATTAGCTTTCACCATTGATGGTTTGCCGCGTAACCGGCTGTCGAAATTACGCTTGTACGCGAGTTGAGCCTTCTCTATGGCCTTCTGGGCTACCGGTACCATCTTCTTCAACCAATTTTTCCATGTGTTCCTGTACAAACCCGTCGACGGGAAAGACGATAGCGTCGCTTGAGCTTCAATTGCCACAGGTGGCAGAGTCCTTGAGAGGACCAATTCAAACGGCGACAGCGATGTGACCAGATGAACCTGGGTGTTATATGCGTGAGTTATCGCATCAGTGTACAGGTCCCAATCCTTTGGGTGATCCGCTACGTAGGATCTCAATGCGTTTAGCATCGTACGGTTAAACAGTTCTACCTGCCCATTACACTGCGGATGATAGGTTGTTGTAACCAAATTCTTGATATCCAAGATACGGCATACGTCCATAAAGAACTTTGACGAAAACTGCGAGCCATTATCTGAAAGCAGATTAACGGGTGGCCCGTAAGTGAAGACTCAATGCGTCACAAATGCTTGTGCAACTGCTGCTGCAGTGATCCGCTTCAACGGGACCGTTCGCATTAACTTCGAAAACCTGTCCGTGATAACCAGGAGATACCTGTGACCGCGTGCGGTTCGAATTAATTCGCCCAGAATGTCGATAGCGACGAACTCCAAAGGAGCCCGGGCTGGGAACAGCGTCATCAACTTAGAACTTCGTCGAAGTTTGACGTTGTTCTTGGCGCATTCCGTGCATGAACGGCGTACTGCGTAGCAGTCGAATGCCATAGCTGGCCAATAAAAGTCTCTTCGGAGAGTTAGATACAACTTCCTGCCGCCAGGGTGTCCCCCAATCTTTGAATAGTGGGATATATGGAGAACCCTCCATTGTAGGGAGTGTGGAACCACAATTTGAGGGCGTGGCCCAACAATCCTGACAAGGAATCCCTGATCATTGATTAGGAAGGGTATCTTGAATCCCCCGTTGAGTCGGGCCCTTATCTGTTTACAGAAAGGATCCTTGTGTTGTTCACGTATTACCTCTTCAGCGGTAATGGGTTCAAATGAACCGGGTAACGGTGTAACCGGTCCGGTGGCGATTATGTCGTCGCAGACGTCGTCCAGAAAGTCTGGTTCTTCCTCGAATTCTTCAGCGAGGAAGCAGGAGATGTCGTCGTCATCGACAGGTTCTGCTTCACCAGAAGTTTCCAAGTGGGGAGAGCGCATCTGCCTGCAAGTTCAGGGTTCCCCGTTCGTAACGGACTTCGAAATCAAATTCCGACAAGCGGAGACGCCATCTCATAAGGCGACCTGATGGCTCAGATATCTCCATAAGCCAACGGAGTGCCGAATGATCGGTGTGCACCAGAAAATGGGTTCCCATGAGGTACGGTCTCAGAGTTGAGAGTGCCCATACAACGGCAAGACATTCTTTCTCGAAAACCGAGTAGTCGCGCTCATGCACATTTAACAAACGGGACCAATATCTTACTGGGCGTCGTACGCCATCTTCCGAAACCTGGAAAAGCGCACAACGAACTTGGTATTCACTTTCATCAGTATCCACTTCATAAGGAAGCCCAGGAGTGGGTAATGCCAAGACTGGCGGAGACGTTACGGCGGCGACAAGCGCCGAAAAGGCGGACGCTTCCGCGTCGCCGAATGGTTCCAGTTTAACTGGCTGTCCTTTCCTCAGGAGAGAATTGAGAGGAGCTGCAGTATCAGCGAAATTCGGGACGAACCGACGGTAGACATTACACAAACCGAGAAATGATCGGAGTTCCGTTTGAGTTGTCGGATGTTTCGCTTCCTTCAGCGACTTCACCCTTACTTCGTCGACCGAGAGTTTTCCTGGGCGGATAATGTGGCCCAGGTATTTCACGGAGTCGGTAAAGAATTCGCATTTCTTGAGCTTCAAGGTAACACCTGCGTCGCGCAGAACTTGCATCACTTCCCTCACATGGGACATATGTTCATCCATACTGTTGGAAAATACGACAATGTCGTCCAAGTACACAAGCCAAGTCTTCCACTTGAATCTGGCCAACAGAATGTCAACCGCGCGCTGAAACGTAGTGGGAGCATTCGTTAGCCCGAAGGGCATCCGTTTGAAACGGTACAGTCCTTGGTGACATACAAACGCGGTCTTGTCACGATCTTCTTTTCGAATTGGAACCTTAACCCCAATTGGCGTCAAGGGCGGTAAATACTCTGGCGCTTCCCAGCGAGTCGATGTACTCATCCATCCGTTGTATCGGATACACGTCTTTGACGGTAACGGCGTTGAGTCGCCTGTATTCGATGCAAAAACGCCACGATCCATCCGACTTCAGAACAAGTACAACGGGCGATGCCGATGATGACTGAGCTGGCTCAATTACGTCGGCACGTAGCATCTTCTCGACTTGAGACTTTTCTTCTTCCGGCGTTTTCGGGCCTGCCCGATACGGGTGTTGCGCGATTGGGCGAGTATCTGGGAGCAGATCAATACGGTGCTCCGTATTCCAATTGTTCCAAGACAACCGTCCCACATGGGAGTAAATTCTCTGAGCATGTCTCGCAACTTCTCGCGATGAGACGCTGGGACATGGTCCAGATTCAACTTCTCTAATTCCTCAACAGGATTCGTCTGTTCTGTGCCAGGGGGTAGCGCTGATTAAACCGGAATGGACGGTCGTTCGTGGCCCGAACTAACTAGATTCACCTCTTCAGTAGCGACTGCTTCCGGTACGGCGGAGTTTCCATTTCTGGAGGAATCCGACAAAACGGAGTTTCCAGGACGCATCTCCCCCTCCTTGGCTTCGGGCACACTGAGAACCTCGGACGTTGGGATTCTCGTCTGTACGATCGCCGGATGCGGCAGGACCGAACCCAGTACCTGGTGTTTGACTAGCCACTGAGTGGTTTTGCCAAAGTTGGCAACCAGTACCTTGAAAGGTTGATCGGGCTCGATAGAAACAACACCAGTAGCTAAAGTGAGCTGTTGCTGATCGTATAACGATGAAGACGGTTGAACTAGTCGAATTCCATGTTGTTTGGAGATGCACTGCACCCACATCTGAGATTCCGGCCGGATTGAAACGGATTTCGCTACGCGAAGCTTTGTTGATTTCGGATCCACGTTTGGAACCTCCTGAGCCACAGGTCATGAAACGCGCTTCCGGATTGCGCGCCTCAACGGCTTCCAAACGATCGGAATGGTTGTACCGTCTTCCACTTCCAGGGTTTTCGCCCTTGGGCCTATCGCTTCGACAAAGCGGTCGCAAAATCACAATAGCGAGTGAATCGCAGACAACAAATTCAAGTTTCACCACGTAGGTGCCAAGTCTCACTGTGAGAGTTAAGTAACCAACCGTGCGCAACGGGTTATTGTTCGCGTCAGAGATACCCAAGCCTGGACCATAGCGGACGAATTCCCGAAATGCCGGGGGCACTAACGAAGAGTGAATGAGATTTGGCGCAGCGTCCATGTCCAACACGGACAGTTGACGAACCATAAACTGGTGTGATAAGCCGAGGTCGGCGTAAACCTTATAATTCCTCTTGGCCATCACAAGGACTCTATCCGGGTTACGGAAATTTCGGGACCGTACCCACGGACGACGTAAAACCGCAAGCGGTCCTGAGTCAACGTCTGACTGAGCCATTTCCCTTGTTAGGACAATCCTCTTCAGGAAATCGGCCGGGGAGCGAAGCGGCGGCGCCTCGGGCGTCTCCAACTTCCGCTCAGGAGACGCCCCTCTTATAGGAGAAACTTCCAAGTCTAGTTTTTCTGGGCTGGTTCCGCCGGTGAAGGCGTTCCCTGTCCAGGGTTGGGAACTGAATTCCCGGTATGGGGGTGAGTCGCAGTCATCTGTTCGGTCGCATTCCGAGTTTCGTCTGCACGAACGTTCTGTCCTGTACCAGGGTTGCCAAACATGGCCTTCTGCGCTTCATAGTTCTTACTCGGTACACGAGCCTTGTCTGCTGATGACAGAGATTCATACCACCCGATAATTTTCGGTAACTCCCGAGCGGGCAACATGCACACAGGTGCAATATGACCGGGTCGGTAACAAATGTGACAGATGGCCGTTACCGGCTTATCGAAAGATCGATTACCATCCATCCGACGCTGCGGTTGCGCATTAACCCATCCTGGGCGTGAGAAACGGCTTCCGTTATTCGCATAAGCGAGTGGGGTGGCCGGTACCCGTTGTCCTCCCATATAAAGAGCTCGGTCACTTTCCGAAGTCGGAGCTGTCGACGACGGAATCTCGGAAGACCCGTACGAATCGGGATAACCTGCAATGAAATGCACATTATCCAAATCCAGATTGAGGGAATTCTTACGTTCCAGTGAAGAAGATGGAGATGACTCGTGTACGAGAAGGGCTCTCGAACGGTGGGGCTTCTTAGGGTTGCGAGCACGCAAGACTTCGCCCTCCGCTTGGGCAAACTGGACCAGTTCCAGATATGTAATCCTACGTTTCTCTTCGCGATATCGCGCCACCAAAGCCTTGATAGAAGGGTCCAACCCATCCACAAGCATCATGCATCTCTCCTGAGCGGAGTACACATTTCCACAGCGATGAAACGCTTTGCTCAACCTAGTTGAGTAAACCGTTTCGGTCTCTTCAGTCTTCTATTTAGTATCTCGCAGAGCGAGCGTCGCGTTGTGAATCGCGCTTTCTGTTGCAAAGGACCTCAGGAGGTATTGGACCGCTTCCGGCCAACAGCTGATACCTCCTTCAGATGCACGGGACGACCCTCGGACCGAGATAAACTGATGTTCAGCCATCCCTGACAGAAAATAGGGTAAAGCGAGAAACGCTTGCCCCTCGTTCATACCGAGAATGTCTGCTTCCTGCACAAAGCGGGCCAATAAGTCCAGTACCAGAATTGGATCTTCGCCATCGAATTTCTTCGTAAAGACGATATTCAGTCTTCTGATGTGGTCCTTCACCTTACCGGTGCTTCGCGAGGTGCGACTTGACGATGAATCGTCCAATCGGTAATAACGATACGACAACAGCTTCCTGTAGAGGAGATTCGTTGGTTTCAACTCCTTGAGTCCAAGATGACGTCTACCTTTCTCGCGAGAGCGAATCACTCCTTGAGTGGCATATGTCGCCTTCGACTTCGTCCCGCGGGATCTACTCCCATACCGTTCTTCGTCTTCTTCACTGTCCGAAGAACTGGATGAAGTGGATTTCGCATAGCGAACGCTGGAATTGGAACTAGACGAATCCGAGTCGTAACGGAGTTCCTTCTTAGATCTTCGGTTTCCGTGATACGGAGACTGGCGTGCCGAGCGCTTAGAGGCTTCTTCCTTAGCATTCTTCGCATCAGATGCGTTATCCATCCGGATGATCTCTTCGAGAGTAGACAACCGAGTGGTGAGGCGATCGATTTCAGCTCGATGCCCCTGAATAGAGGAATGATAAGCTTGAACAAAAGTGGCTGGTGCACCCAGACTTTCCAAAATGGAATTCACGTCTTGACGTAAGACGCGAATGTCATTGGTCGGATCTCCGATTTCAGCTTGGTCAAGCTTCCGTCTGAGATACTGCAGATCCTCGAACAACGAGTTTTGCGCGAGCTGACTGACACGCAGTTGAGCCTCGAAGTACGAGTATCCAGGGGTTTCAACCACATCTTCTGGTCTCTCCGTGGCCGGAGTACCCGTGACGGGCGGAGCTTCTGCCGTAGAAGCGGCCATCGGACCCGACGTGACTGACGAAGCTCTCCGGGGTTTCGGGAGCTGTTCATTGTCAGTCGACCTTGCAGGTACGGAGGCGCGAGAACGCGGAGGCCTAGGCGGAGGCACACCAGCATCTCTGGCCACACTGTTTCGAGAGTTCGGCGCAGGTGGCGCCATACCGGGCCACGGTGTACCGAACAGCGGTAAGATCAAATTGACAACGAGAGGTCTCGATACTTCAAAGAGTAATTAACTAAAACAAATAAAACACTTTAGAGAGTCAACTGTTCCACAGTAGCTTCCAAAAAACCAATTGATCACTAATCGTGAGACTCCTCGACAAGAACGAGAACGAAAGAAAGAATCCAACCCGTTCTAAGTCGAAAGACCACTTGTAGTGCAAAACTCAGTGATGGGAAAAGCACTCAAGGCGTTCGAGTCCTTGCTCCCTGTAAAGGGTAGACTCAGCGGATGAGCCCTCCGAACACGGAAAGTGCGGGTGTAAGACCGCCCGTGGTACGGGATATACCTACGGTGGTTAAGGGGTGAACGGGCCTGATCCAGGAATCCGGCGAAAAGTGACGGAATGATCGAGGAGGAAGGTACCGTAGAGCGGTGTCAGCCCTAGGCAAAGGGGGAAAAGGAAAGGAAACCAAAGGGGGAAAAGAGAGGAATCCCGCGGCGGGACGTGCGGAAAGCGGCAACAGACCCGGCGCCGGGAGACGACGATGTGTATTAAGCCCACGCGGCACACTCTATACAGAGACGGAAACGCTACCAATTGTGGTGAAAGCAGTACAACTGCACAAATAAGAAACAAGAACAGTCCGAAGACACGGAATAAAACAGCCCGAAGGCACGGCCACAATGGTCAGTATTGCCTGAATGATCCCGAGGAATGAAACTGAGTCGTACCGTACGCGGTGTTTCTCCGGAAGGAGTTAGACACTTCGCGATGGCGAAACAGTTCAGAGCCGAACTCGGTTACCCTTTACTGAGGGGCAGAGGTGGCCGCGAGGTCACCTCCTTATATCGTAACCGATTACTTAGTTAAACTAAATTAAGTAAATAAAGTGCACGCTTGTGCAGGTCCACACACGTGGAAGGTGTGCAACCCGCGGCAGCGGTCAGTAAACTATTTGACTATCGAACCAAATTCACCTGTGAAAGGGTCAAGATAACCACACGCGTACACGCGACCAATACTCATCTGCGCCACGTCATGGCCGACCCCTCACGGTGCCATTCCTCAATACTGCCAAAAAGTATCCCATCCGTGGGCCAGTATTCATACCTTCCGAGTACCGGGAATCATCCTCACCAGGGGTTTATGAAAACAATCCCTGTGTATCGGGCGAGCACGTTTTGCTCTACACTGGTATCACTTTAGCCTAGTTGTTGCTTGACTTAACCATTTGGCGTGAAAGGTTGGGCTCTTGGCGGTTTAGTACCCCCCGAGCGCCCCTCCGGCTCTCATGGGGATAGTGCCACATGAGCCATGGGGAGGTGTATTTGTGGTGCACCACCCCGGACACATAATTGCACTACCTAGTAAATATTAATTCTAAATTAAAAACATAAACTAATTGGTGCTTGCCATGTATGAGCCTGCAATTCCCACGTGGTAAGGTAGACAAACGTGCTCAGAGGCGCGTGACGTCACCACTTGGTCAGGTAGAGCTCCCACCTATCGGGCGTACTGTACTACACCATCCGCAGTCTGTCAAAAGAACTTCCCGCTCCCGACGGGCGATGCCAGAAGCGAAACTTCGCTCGCAGGATAGGCCTGTTGAACAGAAGAATTTCCACCTGCATCGACCGCTGGAAATTTTCCGCCGCTTGGAAGTCCTCGAGGCTCGCGCCGTATTTAATCTCTCCGTAAGTCCGGAACCGCAAAAGGTCAAACCGTATGACTCCAGAATCCACTTGGGGAACGAGGCTCTGTTCTCCCGGAAGTAGGCCAACCGCGCCAAAACCGCGCGCGCTTCGTTTCGCGTTTCGTACCCACGGCCACGCCGTTTTCGTAAAAAAACTTGAGTTGGAACGGCCAAGCGGAGTCTCCAATCCCAGGAGTCTACCATATCTCGGTACAAGCCGCCAGGCAGCATACCGCTCTCAGTGTACGAAACCATCAACTCACCATTTCGAACCGCTGTCGGGTGGAACCAAGGAGTTCTGGAGTATGCCGAGCTTCTTCCGGTGGTCTGATCTTGAACGAGGAGCGCTTCACGCGCTATCCAGCCCGCTGGATTTACCAACAAGGGCACGCCTTGCGCGGAATTCAACGTTGCAACGTCGACCAAGTTCGGTGTAGCCGTTAGATGCTGACTCTGAGGCAACGGAGCTGAGGCGAAACCGCGAAGGTAACCTGTCGCAGGAGTTGCGGGACCCAAAGCGTTCGGAGCCCCGGTTTGGGGATGCCGCCCGTCGCCCTGGTGTTGGTTTCTCGAATCGTCGATCGTCCCAGAAACTTCAAGAACGGAATCGCTTGAGTGCAGAAAGGTAGAGTGTGCTGGTGAGCGTGTCTCGTTGTGACGAGAAACCCCAATATTGGAGATGTTCATGGTGCAACCCAACATATATACGCGCTCGCTGCCGAGTTTCCGCTCGCACACCGGACGGTTCCTGCGCTAAGGAGCGGGATATGTAGAGCAAAACGTGCTCGCCAGATACGCCGGGATTGTACTCATACTTTCTTTGGTAGGAGCGATTCCGGGTACTGGGCATATGTGAATATTGGCCCATAGATGGGATTTTTTGCACTATTGGGGTATGGCACCCCGACGTGGTCGGTCATGACGTGGCAGGGAGTGTTGCCGGACGCTTGCACGCGTATGTATGAATGGTTGTGTTCACACATGGTATGGAATATCTGTCGGATATTTTCGTGGCCGCTGCGGCGGGTCGTCACATACACCACGTGTATGGACCTTCCGCGTTGTGCATTAGATTATTTAATTTAGTTTGACTAATTTATCGGTTATAATATAAGAGAGGACCTCCCAGTCACCTCCGCCTTCAGTAAAGGGTAACCGAGTCCGGCTCTGGACTAGTTTCGTATGGGCGAAGTTTACATCTCCCTCAGGAGGGTCACCGCGTACGGTACGAACCAGCCTCATCCCTCGGGATCCTTCAGGCATTTTTGAATAATTGTGGGTATTGCTCTCGGTCTTCTTCCATCCTTGGACGTCTTTCTACTTGCAGATATTTGCTTAACCACAAGTAGTATATCTACCAACTCTGTATAGAAATCTTTGCCGCGTGGCCTTATAAGCCCTTATTAATTCATACACGTTATAATCTCCCGCCGCCGGGTCCACTGCCGCTTTCCGCACGTCCCGCCGGGGGTTTCCTTCTTGTTTTTCCCTTCTTTCTCTTTTGGCCTAGGGTTTTCACTGTTCACTGGTGCCGTCAACCACTGTAATCTCCGTTTCCAGATCTTCACCGACTTTGTTCTTCATCAATATACGACATATATCCCGAAGCACGGGCGGTCTTACACCCTCCATCTTCCCTGTATGGAAGGCTCATCTTCTGAGTATACCTCCTACAGGGAGCAAAGTCTTGAACGCCTTGAGTGTTTCTCCGGTTCCGGGGTTTTGCACTACACTTCGGGAAAGCCAGTGAAACCTGAGAGGTATTGAATGGTATTCGATTGAAGGATCAGCTCAGCTGGTGCTTATGTACAAAATCTATTTATGGATGTGCTAATATTATTTGGGTTCAGCGCCCTGGCGCACAGGTGAGAGAGATGTTTTTGTTTCTTTTTTACTACAGGGTTTGATTTTAGATTGAGATGGATGATGAATGCAGGATTTTGATTCCAACGTGTGCCGTCAGTGAATGCTGAATTTTCATTGTGAAGCTTATGTTGGCGTAGGAATTACGCGAGTCAAAATCGCCTCGGTCAGATGTAACATGAAGCTGTCGCTTTGAAGCATATCAATTTTTTCTTTTAGACTCTAACGAAGGCTGCCCATTTTCCAGGGGTAAAAATGGGCTGTTAGCTCAAGTATGCTTATTCGAATGTCATATTGTTAAGAGGTTTTGTTTTGAGGCTCATGGTCACGAGTGGAAGTTGTGTCTTTTTTCGCAGTTTAAGACAGGCGGCAGCCTCATGTAGCTTACGCGATATTAAATTTGAGCTGTTTTAACATCTCGGATGAGCGCCCAGGCCGAGATCGACAATAATGTAGATGCTGTGGGTTCCAATAATGGTCCGGAGAAACTCCGGACAGACCGGAACCTGACTCCCGAGTCGTTTGTTTCCTCTCCGCGGATGAGAGTATGCGAAAGAAGGCCGTGACGCCCGTGATTCATGCCCTTCCGCGCATGATTCACACGCGCTACACAACAAGAGTGGGATTAGGTTTGAAGTATTATTGCAATCGCAAATCTGTTCTCAATATGCATTGAAATAAAGAATTGCAATGCTATTCTCTATGGCCTTTATTATTACCATAGTATTGTTACGTAATATATTGCTATCTTACCCTGAGGTAAACTTTCATATTACTTAACCGTTACCATTCTTTGAAATGTTCTCTATTGTTGATTGTTGCTCAATTCTTCGCGGTTCAGAGTCGGAATCTGCAATAGAACTGACCTATTATTTGTCGTTGTTAGACTATGGAAAGTTTTTAAGTTGACATGTTTTCGAATTCTATGGTCCAGCAGAAGAGTTAATACATTTTAAAATTCGAAGCAAGGACTACCAAAGGTACGTTGACGTCAGCCAAAATACTTGTGCATCCAAGAGAGAGCAACGACAATAGACAATGCGGTTCTTCTAATGACTTTCGTAAGGAAGTCTCCACTACTGATGGTATAGCAGCATACCGAAAATTTAGGCGGCGATGTTTAGCAAAGCGACACATTTTTCACATTCACTGGGGCGTCGCTAACGCTTTCGGCATTAGCTTAGACTTTCGTAGCTCTAAAAGTCCCGCAATAAATTGTTTTATAGCGCGACTTTTAGCGAACGCCGCTATACGAAATGAGACAATTGTAGTGCAGTGAGAGGCACCGCCCACACTGGTGCATAGTATTAGTTTATTTACTTAGTGTGCACAGGGTGCACCTCGGGGTCCCACACGTGTAGGGTTGTGACAGTTGTCGTGTCGCCCTTCGGGACCCCCCTTATAGGTAGATAGTTTATTATTTTCGACACGTGGCTTGTGCCCGTGGGAGGTGCACTGAAGCATCTCCCGCCAGGCATAGCTCATCGTGGTAAACCTCAAGCACCCCCTAGACGATTCTTCCATCGTCTAGTTTTTCGCAAGGGTCATCCTACCGTCACTACCGGTGCTGCGCGCCTATCTCACGCCCCGTTGTTAGCGTCCGTTGAGTGCTCCTTCGTCCCCGCTTGGGTGCTGGGCAATTTGTTCCTTTATCAGGGCATAGTACGTTGTCACGGCCTTTGGCTGTACTACAACTCGTCTCCCGACCTAGAAATACCCTCTCGGGTCTTTTCTGGTTAATTAGACCCTCACGGGATTCGCTTCGTCGCTTTCGAATCATTTCTTCCCTCTCGGGCCTTTCCGACCCGTCGCGGATCATTTGGTTTCACCGCGCCGTTTCTTTTTCCCTCTAGGGGGTTTTCGAACTTGCGCGCATTTGGGTTCATTTTGTCCCAAGCCGGACGAAAATTCCTTTTCGTCTACCGTTATGGCCACCCCACCGGAATCTTCTCATGGACACGCCGGTCCTGCTCCACCCCATCGGGATAACGGCACTGACGAAGCGCCCCCTGCTCCGGGTTCAGGGGCTCTGAGCACCCGAAGTACCCATGAAGGGATTCTACCACGTGTGGAGGACCCGGAACGCATACTCCGTCAGTCCTGCCCGACCGACTTTCGGAACCGTCTCGAGGCCATGCGCCAGCATGCCTCTCTAGAAGCGACTCCGCAGCCGCAGACCCCCAGGGTAACAGCGCCCGAGACCCCCGTTGGGACTCCGCAACGACCCGCAGGGAGTGAGGTTCAACCCGTTACGAGAGAGCTACTCATAGCCCTGAGGTCACTCGTGGAGTCTATGGTGACACTCGAGATCGAGCGCCGTATTGCCCACAGTGTTAATGCTGAAGTGGAGGGCCTGCTGGATACCCTTGTCCAGCGGGTCGCTTCTAAGATGACCGTCACCGGAATTCTGGACAGCGCTATTGCCACCAGTGTGCACACTGAGGTACAGTGCCGTCTCCAGCTCGCTCCCATTGGGTATGAGCAAGCTTTCAACCGACAGCCGGCCGTCTCGGTATGGCAACCGAACACTATCCCTGCCGAACTTGAAGCAGATTCCAGACCCGGCAGGGACCCCAATATTGATATACCCGACTTAGGCAGTCCTCTCCCAGAGAAGCAGAAGAGTACCGGTTGCGATTCCCACATGGGTCGTGATAAAAGGAGTACCCGGAAGTCCCCAAGCCGACGTCGGAACAGAAGGAAGTCATCCCGCAAGGGTCGTGGCTTTTCCGACTCGGACGACTTGCAGTCTGACTCAGACCGGTCAGTCGCAGTCGACTCGGGCGACTCCGACCGCGAAGTGAACGTTTCGCATCTGCGCCGCATTCGAACCAACTATGGGGACTTTACTAAAGTGCTGAGTTTCAAGCACTACCGCTTGAACGACCGGAGTGGGCATTGTAACGCTTCGGTCGCTCGTGCAGTTGCGAAGCATGTGAAACGCATGCAACTGCAAATGCCCTTGAAGTTCTCGGGCAAAGATCCAATTTTGGTCTTGCGGGTCTTAGACGCGTTCCGTAATGCGTGTGATCAGAATGGTGTACACGAAGGAGCATCCCTCTGGCTGTTTCGCTTCTTTCTGGAACAACCCGCTAGAGACACAGTAGCCGCCAAGATCACTAGCGAATCCGGGGCCGTGTTCGAGAAAAGTTCTGAACTCCTCTCGTCCTTACCGAGGTGGTCAACTACCTCCCTGAGGTTTACGCGACGGACGATGTCCTATGGGAGGCCTACCAAGACGTCATCACACACCGCCAGATCTCAGCGGTTTCAGAACGCGAATTCGCTGACCAATTGTGGACAAAGAACCTCCGATGCGGGAACATCTTCCATGCGGGTCGCCTCAAGACCCTCTTCGTCGAGGGATTGCTTCCCGCAATCAGTGCCGGTGTACGCCTGTACTCGTCAACGTACCACAAAAGTGGTTTTCCGCCAGCTCGTCAGCTATGCCGAAGGGCTGGGTGATACCCATCGGGGAGGCAAGAAGTACTTTAAAACACTGGACGCGGCGAAGAGGGCACAAACCCGAAGGTTCTCATCGAAGGCTTCGCTGAGTGTCTCAACTGACACTGATGAACCCGACTGGGGCGTGCATTTTAAAGACGAGGACGCCCTGGTCCTTTCTGTTCAACCAGCGGCGCCCCGTCTTCTACGAGTACTTCGACTCCGTCTGCGATACAACCTCGTCGGGACTTCAACTACACGTCCCCCAGGGTTAATCTAGTGACGCCCCTTCAGGCGCCACCATCGTATCGCGCGGTACCGAATTTGGACAACAGAACAACTCCCTTTCGTATCTGTCTGTCCACCTCTCGGCCTTGCTGCGAATGGCTCCAGCCCGAATACCGCAACACGGTGGTGCAAGTTCGCAATGCGAATTACCACCAACGTGTCGCCGAAGGGTACTATAAACCCCGCCAGGGACAGGCGCCACGTCAAAACCCACGTGAGCAATTACCCTTAGGTCAGGCTGCAGCGCGGGACCGTTACTCGCAAGCGAGAGCGAACCCCGTGGGACGTGCTCCTGCACCTTCGCAGAGCCCTCAACAGATCAATCAAATCCTCTCTTTTGAGGAGAGTCCTGGGGAGGACAGCGCGCACCCGAAGGGAAACGAGACGGAGGAAGCGTAGGAGCCACGCTTTCCTCTCGAGGTACGAGCCTCACCCCCCGGGCTGACGCAGAATCCAACCCACTATGGGATTCTAAGGACCCCCACAGTAATAGTCCTCTTGGGTCTGATGAGGACGACGGCCCCGATATGGGTGCAGTTTTTATTTTGACCCGAGAGAACTATAAAGTCCATATGAAAGCGGGACTTACGAAGCGCACGACCAAAACCCTTCTGGGTATTCTAGACACTGGCGCTGGCCCAAACATCATACATGCGAAGAATCTCCGACCCCTCGGGTTTTCAACGCGTCGAAGGAACCCCTGAATATACTGGGAACCATCGTGCTTTCGACTCGACTGGGAAATTTGGAGCAGCGCGTACCATTCCTACTCGCCACGAATCTGGCAGCCGATGCCCTGTTGGGAACTTCATTCATCGACCGCCGTCCGTGCGATATATCCGTGCGAACGCAAGGTTGCTTTTTATGCTGCACCACCTGTGGCCATTGTCAGTGCTTCTCGAGGACCCCTTGGGGATAAGAAGGTCTTAGACCAACTACCTCGGAACACTGTATCCAACAAGGTCCGCCTCGCTCAACCTCTTTCCATACTCCCTATGACTCAACGGGAAGTGCTAGTCACGTGTAAGACACGAGGATTGGGTTTCTTGCAGAACCACCCGAAAACGGTCTCACGAGATCTTTCGCTCATGGCCAACGGTGTGATGAACATCATTCCGAACCGTCCCTTTAGAGTACTCGTCAGCAACTTCTCCCATCGGGAAGTTCGCATGCCCAAGAATATGGTCATTGGACTCGCTTTACCAGCCCCTCGCTTGCTAACAATTCTTAAAGACGGTCCCAGTGGGTCTCGTCTTAAAGATGGGGAGGGTACATCCAGCGAGGGCCTCGAACGCGACGACTCGGTTGAGAAGAATGACCCGCAGGGAGCGAAAGACTAGCGAGAACTGGTCCAGATTGGTGAAGAATTCTCTTCCCACAAGGGCCAAATTATCGACCTTCTACAGGACTTTGAGGATATGTGGTCGGGCCGCCTCGGTCACATACACGCGGCCTTACACAGGATTGCACTCGAACCGGGTTCAAAACCGGTATGTCAAGTTCCCTACAGGGCTGGGCACAAGGCCAGAGCAATGGAAGGCCTCGAGGTTCAACGTATGTTGGACTCGGGCGTCATTGAACTTTCAAAGGCTGAATGGGCAAGCCCTGTAGTGTTGCCCAGAAAAAGGACGGTAGCTGGCGGTTCTGTATTGACTACCGCCGGCTCAACGCCGTGACCCCTTGGGACGCATACCCCATCTCACGTATGGATGAGTGTATTGATTTCCTCGGAGAAGCCACCATCTTCTCAACCCTCGACGCCAATAGTGGGCATTGGCAGGTTGAGATTGCGGAAGAAGATCGCGACAAGACGACATTTACGTCCCATATGGGTTTTTACCGCTTTACGCGAATGCCCTTCGGGTTGAAGAATGCGCTCGCTCCCTTTCAGAGGGCGCTGGATATCATCCTGAATAAGGTCAAGTGGCAGTACGCTCTGGTGTACTTGGATGACGTCATCATCTACTCCCGCTCTGTGAAAGAGCACTTCCGGCACGTTCGCCACGTTCTGACTCTTTTACGGGATGCTGGAGTCACTCTGAAGCTGAAGAAATGCTTCTTCTTCCAGGCCTTTGTAGACTACCTTGGACACGTATTCCGGCCCGGAAAACTACAGGTTTCCCAGAGAACGTGCGATCCCATTAGGCAGGCTAAACCGCCTACGACCCAGACGGGAATCCGCTCCTTTGTAGAACTGTGCAATGTGTTTTGAAGATTTGTCCCTAACTTCGCTCGCATTGCTGCACCTTTGAACAGGAAACTTGAGAAGGGACAACCTGATCGTCTGTCTCTTGCAGATGCTAGTTTTTGGCGACGGTCTTCCAGAAAGTGGCAACGGTCGTCCAGTAAAGTTTTTGAAAAAATATCGAGATCAATTATTTCAAATTTTGAAGATAATTGCTTGGGTCGTCCAGAATCGCTGTGCAGTAAATACTGGTGGGTATTCCGCTCGTGGTAGTTCTTTAGTCGAGGGCTACCTGAACGGTATTTCGCGAAGTCTAGGTTCAGTTTCCATTAAGGTGCACATTACACGATACCTTCTGCGGAATGATACCCTGCAACGCATGGAATACTGTTGCTAGTACAGATGATGTCCATTATTAAATCATACCATTTTATTGGTTTCTATTCTTTTATTGACCGCTTTTGCTGACTACTACTTCGCTATATTACATGTACCATTTCCCCATGATGAAGCGGGTGTAGGCGCAATCTGCGGTAGATGCCGCAGAGGGCACCTGCACTAAAGTGCGGTATCGGTAGAACAAATACGCACTCCGATAAAATGAGGCGCAAAGCGCCTCATCCTCTCCGTTCCTCATCTAGGGAACCATGCCCAGATGCATGGTTCCCTACTTGAGGAACCTGCACCTGCAACTCGTGAGTTACGTAGGCATCAAAAGTCATTTACCTGTATACGCAAGCAGAAAGTATCAATGAGTTAGTCAATGCTCCGTTGGATACATTTGAAATGCGATGGAACGTACCATTAAAGCAAACCAGAAACGTTGCGCTAGAAAATCGAGGGACCTAGTAACCCGCAAAAGAAAGAAGAAGAAGGAAAAGGATCGGTTAGATTACCAGCAATCCATTCATCGTAAAACGCGAAAGGTCCTGAAGCGAGAACTCACAAGCAACGACACCAAGAATGCCCATGCAGCAAACATACCGCAATTCCCCTAAAAACCATGTATGAACCACCTTCCTCCGGCTCAATAAGCCCTTCCCCACTCTCAGTTGCGTCTTCCACCTTCTCGGCACGGTTACCCCAATTTCGGGTGAGCGACTCACCTTCGAGACAAAGCTCACTTGTTTCTCTCCTTGCTCACGTCAGCATGTTGTGATACACTGCTCGAGCAACCCCTCAAAACTCGTCGCGCCTCAATTTTATGCTTCTTTCGACCTGTCTGCCCAGGTTCACCAGCACGTGTACTCCTATCTCCCTCCTGTTTCAGTGCCCCTCTTAGCCCTTCAATGACTAGATCCTTCTCTTCAAGCCTAATTTTCAAAGCCGTACTCTGCTCTTGGGCGACCTTCACTAGAATTCCCCGAACCATCAAGTCCTCTTGTAGCGTCTTAACCTTTTCTTTCAAGCAATTCAGTTCATTTAAAAGATCAGGTCTGTTCATAGAGCTTGAATTCACACCAGTGTGGATATCTTCCGGTATTTCCCTAGCCTCTTCGGCGACAGGCCCCGGTAATGCCGCAGGATTCGGTGTTATTTCGTTATTGGAACTATCCTCATGTGCCATACCCTTAGACACGAGAGGCTGCAGGCGTTCTGTGTCCATCCTTGGCACGGCTCCGAGCTCCAACTCCCGTGTCTGTCCTCGTCCATGGCATCGTATATCAGATGAATTCGGCCTCGTACGAGCTGCAAGGGCCCCGTTCTGGAAAGAGGGGAAGGTCGAGGAGTAACTCATCTATCAGGGTGTATAGTGCAGATATTCCGGGAGACTCCGCAGTTCCTGCTTTTTAGGAATTTGAGGTGCCCAATGGGTCACAAATATCGCCGTTACAAATAGATGAAGAGCTCCAGTGTACATGTACAACGCGTATTGCAGGCAGCTGCAACTTTCACAAGCATATTTACTTTCTATTCGGTACTGAACTCATCTATTGCTCCAATGTCAGAGCCCAGTCCCACACGTACTGCTCTCCGTAGTTGAAATACAACTCTTCGCCCCTCTCAATATCTCTTACTGCTCTACAACGAAGTAGAGCATAGTTAAAAAGTTCGGACTTAAACTGTATCACGGACTTCGCTTCCACCATCTGCATATTGGCACTTCGAGTCCTCTTTGACCGGGGCTGCGATAAATCGGGATCCCCGGCATGATATCCGGCGTCGTTAATGTAGCTCCCGATACAAAAAGGCGCCGGGACAATGTAGACTTCGCTCTCCTTTCTATCCTGAGCCTGTCTGGTCTGTTCTTCAGGTGCAGAAACTCCGAACCAGTCACAGTGATCATCATAGAAAACAATTTGTACCGCACTGGAGTTGCTCCGAGACAGCCACTTCCATACGTTAAGTGTCTTTCATTCCGGTTCGTCAGATCCGTGTATACCAAAGCTCCATAAAAATGACAGATAGTTTCCCCAGCCAATATCTTATGTTCCATGAACACCCCCATACCAGCACGGGGATGTCGAATCTTAGAAGATGCTACATGTTAGCGATAGCGATTGGCTTCAACAGTCAACAGCATATGCATATCCATTAGATTCAGAGCTCCTCGGTACTTCTCGTCCCAAAGATCTACAGTATGTTGTCCACACTTGTCGACAAACTCCCAGTCCTTCCAGTATCTTCCTAGGAACTGAGTAATATGTGCAGGCATTACTTGGTACTGGGGGTGTCCAAATGGAGCCTCCCATTCAAGCCGACCTCGGTCCCGATGTGGAACCCGTTCATAAGTCGTTGAAGCAGCATCCACCACCTCCTGTTCAACCACGATGTCATTCTTCCCCCCTCGAAGAACTTTGGCCATAAGAGTCGTTATATGGTGCTTCGCATGGCTGAAACATGGCCTGTTCTTCTCGCACCCCAAGAACGTCCTATGCCTTGTCAGCGGTAGGCACGCCATACCCGTAGAAAACGTTCCCGCGAACATGTCCATGACAAGATCACACGGTCTTGTGAACCGACATATCAACTCTTTCATCAACTCCCTGGACTTCTGCTCCGGTCTTATGTACTGCCCACTTGGTACTGAACGACCTGTCTCATTTACCCTCCATGTCAACCACTCCCCCGCTCTCGGTTTTGGCACCCGGTTTATTACATTCCTGTTAGCCGGGAAATTAGAAGGAATGAAATTGTTCTCCTCAAATGAAGCAAGACTGGCTTCCTCAGATGGTCGCAATCCACGCTTCACCCTATGAACGGCGTACTCCGTAATGGGCTGTATCCCAAACTTCCGTGGATTCCCTCCAACATTACTTCGATCCCGGATGAACACCAGTGGATTCCCATCCACTTTAAACGAAGGCATGAGTTCTGGCTTACCTTCGCTTCCAGCTTCATCTTCCGTACTCGCCGTTTCCGAAAGTATCCTGTGCCAAACATGAAACTGTGCCATGGCACAGAATATAATGAAGTGCCCACCTGACCGAAGCGCGGAACTTATTAAGTCAGCCGTACTGATCATGTCATCCTCACTGAAGAAATCGTGAGCACTATTCCGTTTGCTTCTCTTCCTTCGAGTGTTAAAGGGAGGGTCTGTTAGGACAAGCTGTGCCTCACCCCATAAAATCTCACTCTGATTCACAAATGTTTCGTGTGTGTGCCTCAGGTCCTTCATGTCACAGTTGTACGCTACAAAGTATGACTTTCTCATTCTCTTCCACACCTTGTCCATATTCATTCGAAGGAGACTGGATATCCCCTTCATGGGCGGCTAAATACCAGTCTTTTGGATGTTGTAACTGGCAACCCGAGATTCATGCTCCGCACGATTCACCGGCTTCTCGAAGTCATCGCTATCGGAGCTCACGAGGTCCATATACTCTCGACGAGGTGGGGGTGGGGCAGACTTGGTCGAAGAAGGTTCGGCATTACCGGAAGTTTTAGGAGTTTTCGTCAGCTCAATATCGGGTTTTGCGTGAATGCCCACATTGAACCCTGCCGCATGACGCATATCCTGTATCGGTTTCCATAGCAACTCCGAAAAGTTCTGAAATCGTGCAGGCAACTCACCGGAGTCAGAACCAGATACGGTATCCATCCGTATCCCCGAAAACTCTATGCAGTTCCTCATCTGATCAACCGGTAAGCTATAGAGGCTATCGTGGGTGCATATGGTTTCGAGGTCTGTAAAAAATTCCTTAGCCAGTATTCGCAGGTTTGTATCGCATTCATCACTCAAGGTCTCCACCGATCCACTAGTACTGCTCTGTGGCACATCCTGTGTGTTGAATCGAGTACTCTGGCTCGGCGGGGCATAACCAGACTCCCGTATCTCTAGCGCTGTATACTTCAACCTCTGCATATTCATGTAAATGTATGGTTTCACCATGTGCTGAACGTTCGTGTATCCAATATGAGCCGCAAAACAACTCCATGCCCATACGACCTCACTGATAGCGAATCCCAGTTGGTCACAGTTGTCTTTGGAGAACGACGTAAAAGTGGGTGTGTACACAGATGGTGCATGGTTCACTTTTCGTATCTTTTTCGGTTGTTTTTTCTTCATCATTCTGATGTCGTCGTTCTTTCCCATTATGTGGCCGAGGTATGATAAGTATATAACGACCTCAAATGGGTTCACAGCTTTTGGTGGCATGAACACTGTCGTCTTCAGAACCTGCTTTCTCCTGGTCATGAAATAACTAACCAGGCATCGCACCGGTAGGTATATACCCATATCCATAGAGAGAAAGAAAAAATCGCGGAATCTCTGGTCCTCATCTCCGTCCTTCTTGTCAAGAAGCTTTGTTACAAGATATCGTTGCTCCACAGGTTTGTTATTCACAACACTCTTTCGCAGCTGTTGCAGTGTCAAGTTCTGCAGGTTCTTGGAGTTAGTGGCCTCCTCCTCAAACATCTTCCTTGCCTCCGGAATATCCTTATAGTTCTCGGCGCAGAACTCTATTAGCCCTCTAAACCTCACGTCCCGTGGCAGATCAGGGCCTCCATCGCTGTTTGCCAAAGCATCGCGAAGAACCAAGAAAAGTCTGACATATGCATGGAACGCGGGAGGCGAAGCACTCATGCAGATAGGATGTATCTCCTCTCCATCATCGGTGGAATTCATCGCTTCAGCGCAAACAACGGAGGCGAGCCTTTCAATGGCGACTTACGCTGGGCACCCCCGCCTTCGGCAGCTCCTCCCAGCGCACTGCCAGTCTCGTCCGTGTCCGTTTCCGCTCGCTTCTGAGGTCGTTGTCCGTGCCGCTTCGAGCGGGTGCGATAGCGTCGCGTGACGGCCACGTCGCGATTCGGAGCTATTGCAAAGGTCGCGTATTGTGATAATAGTCGCGGACCAAGTGGGTGCGAAGCACTAGTTTTCTCTAGTTTGATATATGTGGACGGACTGTGCAGCGAAATCGCTGCCGGAACTGCCGGGAAGAGTGTTTTGGGAGGTCTCCGGAGGGTGCCAGAATGTGGCCAGAACGTGCCCGCGGGCACGCTTTGGGGGATTTTTTGAAAAATGTGCGATTTTATGCCCGCGGGCGGGGGGGTCCGGTCGTGTTAGGGTACCTACCCTAACACGACCGAGCCCCCTGGCCCGCGGGCACGTTTTGGGGGATTTTTTGAAAAATATGAGATTTTATGCCCGCGGGCACGTTCTGGCCACATTCCGGCGCCGTCCCGAGACCTCCCAAAACACGCCGCCGCGCAGTGATTTCGCTACACCCGGCCGCCTGTACCTTGGCGCCGCTGTCCACGTGTATTGGCGGGAGTAGGCTGTACATGAAAGTGAATGAGTGTACTCTTGACTACTATGCAAAGCATTTGAAGAGCACGATTAGAGAGCGCGACCATTGCTCGCGTGAGTCATCATTGCGCGAACTCCACGACTCTAAAGCGTACAATCAGCGTGCGAGCGGCCACGGACAGGACACGGACGAGACTGGCAGTGCGCCGGGAGGAGCTACCGAAAGCGGGGGTGCCCAGCGTAAGTCGCCATTTAAAGGCTCGCCTCCGTTCTTGTATCGTCCAGAGCGAGCGTATTGTTGATATACACCTTTCACTGCAATAGCTGTTCAACATGAAGCCAACTCTTGTTCGAAAGCGTACACAAAGTGTGACTCCTCGCACTCGGCGGAGCACTTGATCATTGCAAGGTGGAATGCGGGTTTCTCTGCGGATGGATATTGAGAATGAAGAAAAGGTGATAGTCGGGGAAGCGTTGTTGCATGGAATTGGAAATGTTCTACTCCGGGAGTTGAACGGGAAGCAATTGGACCCAGGTCTTGTGGTGGTGCATAATATTCTCATCATTCGAAGCGGTCAGAAGTTCTACCCTTACCGGGCGGAGGGCCTGGATCTTCCACAATACATCCAGGATCTCCGGACGGCCGCTCCTTGGAATGAGAAAATGATGGAACCGGTGGCAGCCAGCATTCCAGCGTCCAAGCGACGAACGGTGAGCGCTATGAGTGGGGTGATGACGCCGACAAGCCGCACGGAGACAATTCGAAGTTCATCGACACCGAGAGGTAGCGCATCAGTAGCCCCTCCGCGGGCCGGTCCATCGTCTGTTACGAAGCGGAATAAGGAGACGAGATCATCCCCAGCTACAAAGCGGACAGGTCAAACAAAGTCTACCTCCGCTACGAAGCCCACTGCGTCGGAAAAGGCATCTCCTGCGATGAATCAGACTGTCGACGCAAGGGAAACATCTGCGTCGAAAGAGACGGTTCAGCACGGGACGGCTGTGCAGGAAGAGGAAGATGAGATCATAAAAGGTCCCCTTCCAGACGCGGATGCGCAATCCGCACAAGGAGCTGGTCCATCTGTACCTCAAACTGCACCAGAAACTGCGGAGCAGCACGACGATGACGTTGTGCTTCTGTCCGCAAGAATGGCACGTTCAAGTGTTTCTGGCGAGCGGTCTGGAACACAAGGGACACCTACTCGGAGCAAGATGTACAGACGAATTCGTCAGAAGGTACCAAAGGTGAACCTCAATCACTACCGGATGGTTGTTGTTACTGTTGACATCACTCTGGTGGACACTCCGCCCAATTTACTCCGTGGAGTAAGTAAACGCCACGTTGAAGCCCTTGTGAAGAGTATGGAGGAGCGGCAGATATTGCAGTCGATGGGTTCTCCAGTGGTGGCCTTACAAGATGCTACTACGGGAGGGAGGGATACTGACAAGGGACGCCTAACGAAGAAGTGCTTCATTGTAGATGGTTTGCATCGTCTGAAAGCTATACAATATTTGGCAGCGACTGGTGCACCGAAGTGCAAGCAATTAGCCAAGTTTTGGCGTTGCAATCTGCTGATACGAAGAGATGGGAGGCCCATTGGGATGAAGGAATTGTTATGTGTTGCTTCGTACCTCAATGAGTCGACGACTACCATGCGAAGGATGATGTTTGCAGACAAGATACACTCTATAGTTAGTGTGGTCGCCATTCTTTGAAGATGTTGAGGGGGTGACGCCGGGAGACGTGGATCCTGCAGAAGTGACAGAAGTGTTGAAGGAGAGCCAACTGATTGGGACTGTGCAAGAGCGTCAGTATCTTAGATATGCCAATGTCGCCCTGCAACTCATGTCTCGTGAGGGAATGCTGGCCCATTTCGAGGATATATGTGAGAGTGTGAGTGACATAGGTCTCACACATCTGTCCCATACTTCGCTATATGTTTTGGATGCCGAGGAGTTTTCCTTCATTCTTGATTGTCTTCAGATGTTTCTATTGCAGGGTAAGTCGACGAAGACAAAGCAATGGAAAAGCTTTGAGGAGGTTCGAGGTTTCTTTTGTCATAGAGCAGTGTCTCTGTTCGGCGCGGCTCGAGCAGTGAGGAATGAACTGAACGAGGAAGAGTCGATGGAAGTGTTCCTGAAACGCGAAGTCAGTTGTTCTGCTCCATCGAATGAAGATGACGTTGAAGACCCAGACAACATCGCAGCTGTGAATCAGTTCCTTTTGGGACAAGTTGTGAACTTCAACACATTGCCGCGTGTTCGGAGCAGGACGAACTCAATTAGAACTGCCACGACTTCCGTTCTGAATCGATTGCGGACGATGCTCAAGGTAATTCCGCCCCCCGCACCAGTGAAGCAGTGCGTGACGAAGAGGAGTACTCCCGCTGCTGCTGCTGCAACATCTGCCAGTGAAGAAGGGGAGCCGCGAAGAAGTGCACGAGAACGGGCGCAGGTGAGTTATAGGGAAATTGAGCACGGCCGAAATCGAGGTGCCATAGAAGTTCTGGATAGCTCTGAAGAAGAACAGCGGGCTCCGCCGAGGAAGAAACTGAGAAAGATTTTCACACAACAGATGAGATCTACTCTGAACAGCATGACACCGGATGACCTGATGTCTCAACTAAATGAACATGTGCTGAGAGGAAGGTCGATGAAGGTTCAGTTCGTGGCATTGTAAGAGGGAGCGAATGCAGAGAACGCAGGCAGTTCTGCATTTGTAGATGACGAAGAGCTTCTTGCTGTGACAGTTCTACGGGTTGTCACCGTCGAGAAAGATGCTGCGCCAGACGATCAGCAAGAGACAGGTGGGGGGTTATTTGATGACGAGTTACCTACAGCTCTTCCGGAATCTGAGGAGCACGGACTTGTTCGAAGAGACCCACATGATGGCCCACCGAACCCATCATGGTGCGGGTGTGTCAGGCTGATACCGCAGGAATGGCAAGGGAAGAACGTAATTGAGCACAAGGACTCCTGGCTCAGAGTCATTCACTTGCCGGAGGGACATAGGTCGGAGCTCCTAAGTGTCTCGAATCTCAGAGATGTACACCATCTTGTCTTTTTGGCACGCTGCAAGGGCTGAACATCGCCTACGGGCGGAGACATTTGGTATGCAGTATCCTCGTACTCGGCCGACAGGTATGGATGATGAAGAGGTGCTGTGGGTTGCTGCGAAAAAGCATGACGAATTTGGGCAAATGTTCTTCGCCCGAATGCAAGCTGAGCTAAGGCAGAATGGATATTGCGTGCTTGATGGCTTTGCGACGGATAATGGTGTCCCTAAATTGGAGGAGTTGGAAGAAGTTCGGGAGTTCGAAGATGTGTCGGGGAAGTTGGTGGACTTCTTCGAGAATGAGTATGGAGCGATGCCAAATATACGGAAAGGGGAGGAACAGAAGTCGTTTGTTCAAATAATCAACGATGATGAAGGATGGAAGGACTGTAGCGATGGACCATTTGAGGGGAGAGTGATGTCGACACGTTGGGGTACGGTGGAGAAGCCGGAGGATAATGAGGAGCTCAGGTGGGTTGTAAGGTCGCGTGCTTTACTTGATGTTCGAATGGGTACAATTGCTGCGGCTTTGGGACTATGGGACAATGAAAGGGAAGCTGTGAAGATGTACACTCCGAAAACTGGTGGTCGATTTCTGGGGACTACGAGAAAGTGCAAGCGCCAGACGCTGCACACCGACTTCAGTGGTCTCGTTACGAAGGAAACAATGAATACTGGTAACCCCGGATACTTTATAGTGGCCTCTGGGAAAGAAGGCTTTCCTCTCTGGGTGAGCGCTGGAAGCCATCAACTGGTGGGGATGAACAACCAACAGTTGCGAGTGAAGTCGGAGGTGTATCCAGCGAAGAAGATAATCATCCCACCGTACTCTGTATTCGTGGCCCGTGGTGATGTGACACATGCTGGAGCAAGTGGGAAGGACAAGGTGGATAGGCCCGAGTCTATGGATTTGCTGGTTAGATACCACATATACATGGTACCAGAGGGCTACGCAATACCTGATGCTGTTCATCGGGTGCGGGATTTCCGACCCACGTTTGTCAATGGTGACGAGGAGGAGGAGGCGGAGGATGAACTGTTGTCCGACGAGGAGGGTGGGGCGGTTGACATGGACGAAGACCAAGTGGTCGTGGAGATTGGTGTGGAAGCGGACGCCGGTAGAACCGAAGTGCTCGAGAGTAGTAGTGATGACGATTTGCCAATAATGAGGCTGCGAGCGCCTCGAAGTGGATGAGAATGAGATGATTAGTAAATTATGAATTTCTTGCGAGTATTAAGAGTAGTATACTATTGCAAGGCTATACATATGAACATAGAAAAGGTGCGGCAGGCTGGTAATTGAACAAATGTCATACGTCTTTGGTCCAGTTGCGTCTAATTGCAACATGCCACATGCTCGGTATCGTTAACATCATTGGTGGCACCATTCAATTCGCAATTGAACATGTAGCGTCCTAACACTTCTGAAACTGCACTTAAAGTTGCTTTTAAGAGAAGTATGAAACTGAGACGTTTATGCAGTTCCTGTCTATGCGGTACTTGTGGCAGTGTGGTGACTGTATCAAGAAAAATGGCAGAGGAACAGAGAGACTTGGCGGAAATTTCACCCAATACCTTGTCTAAGTTCATATATGCCAATGGTTACGGTATATTAAGTTCCGTTGATGGAACGTTGAGAAGAGAAGGAGAGTCAATTCCAGAAGAAGTTGTGAAGTGTATGAAGTTCATTGACGAACGTGTTGGTTTCGGACTTGTCACAGGGGGTGATGTGGGCGACCTAGAGGAGAAAATGGAAGGACTCGGAGACTATAAGTTTGGTGTCTCGGCGAATCATGGAGCTTTCCTCCGTTTCTCTGACGAGAGGGAAATTAAGGCTGCATTCAATGATCACATTCTTGACCACACTGTTCACGGACTACTGTTCCTGGCAAGGGATTTGAGTAGGAGGCATGGTCTTTTGAATGATGATGAGAAGGGGTTTGTGGAGACCAGAAGTGATAGTGGCCTTCCCAATTTCGTGTACAACAAACTGTGGCAGTGGAGAGAAGAAGTGGATTCTGCTATTGGGGACCTGTTGCAGAAGATGGATTCGTTTGTTGTCTATCCCGGCGATAAAAGTTGCGAAATTGTGGACAAGCGATACACAAAAGGAAGCGGAGGAGCAAATCTTGTGGATAATGAACCGAGATTTATTGATCCGGATGACGTCGTGACGTTCGGAAGTGCTTTGAGCGACGGGCCTTTGCATGAGGTAGGCGTGTACGGCGTTCACGTCAAAGAAGATTGTATCCCAGGTGGAGTACACAACCTGTTCGAAAGCGTGGAGGATGTACATTCGACAATTATGTTAGTGCCTCTGTTGTACGGCTACGAGGAAAAGCAGCACGATAAAAACCACCATGAATCATAAAAGGGTATTGAGATATATACGACATTTTATTACTGAGATCTCATATCCTAGCTAAGTATTACAGGCATCGTAGCACTTGAAACAAATTCCAAGAGCATTTCTAAACCATTGAAAATTGCATTTTCTGTACCCGTACAGTTCTGCCACCCTTCTGATGGTCTCATGCACGTCCTCCACTGCATCAACAAGATATGTTACCGCTGCTGGATGGTCGTCTCCCTTCACATGAACTGCCAGGGTTGCCATTTCATATAGTGGGCCATCATTGGAAGCATTCCCGAAAGCAACGATTAAATGTGTGTCGAACTGGGGGTCGTTTTCAACCAAGGCTAGCGCCCCACTATTTTTCGTGAAACGAATGTCCCCTATGTCACAGTTTTCATCTTGAGGGTACGCAACCAGGTTCGGAAAGGATGTCAACACTTTTGAAATACCGGAGTTAACTTCCGTTTTCCACTTCGACAGTCTATTGTGCGTGAAGTTAGGGAGTCCACTGTCTTTTCTAGTGCTCACAACTGCTTGTTGACGCTCTTCATGAAGTCCGTGCGATTAATTTAAGGAGAGTGCAAGTCTCTCAAGTTCGGCTGCACATCTTTCGAAGCCTTCCCTGTCAAGGTCATGATCAATATCGGTACCATTGGATAATCTCACCCGTGCGCCTTGGTTTTCAGAGATGCCAAAAGTGTAGCCACCCAGGTGCTCCATGAAACTCTCGGCATCCTCTACATCTCGCCCAGTAGCAATTCCAAAACCAACGCGTGCATTGATGTACTTCATGCATTTGACTGTTTCGGCAGGAATGTTCTCCCCAGCTCTTTCCAGAGTACCGTCAATATCACTAATCACGGCGCAGCCATTATCGAATATTTCGTTAGCCAGCTGCTGAGGAGTTACTTCTTGGGCTCTAACTTCTGAGTTATACATGTTTTGAAAGCTTTCGAAAGGGTTCGTTTTGCAAATGAGTGTGGGTATACGAATGAAACGGATGTGATTGATGTTCACAAGGTGTTTTGTAGTATAAAAAGAGTGTAAGAACGACCATATACGGGTATTGTAGTACTGTTTTAAAACGTTACTACGACGAGAAGCTTTTGCATCGATTTGCAGTAAAGAAAGGATGATTTAGTCATAAATTATATGTACGGGTTCAAGTGGGTAAAGAAAACTATGAATATCTTCAACATGAGCTTAGAAATCAAGATCAGTAAAACAACCTCCATTAAGGGTTGAAACCCATAAAAGGTTTACCTTACTTTATACGGGTGGCCCAAGTATTGCAAAGGCTTAGTTCTTCAGAAATATCACAATTTGTACTTGTTTTGTTACTAGTATCGTGCACTTTAATGATGTGGAATGACCCTTTTCCATCTAGCAAAAACTTAGCAAGGTATTAGTGATAAGGGATGTAGGATTTAAAGGGCATATTTGAACCACAGAAGGACGAACTATATAAGTAATGTAATATGAACAGGTCATTTCGATAAAGTAACTTTTATGTTTAAATCTCTCTAAAAGGTTTACAACACCGAAAATTTATGTGTTCTAACCTCAAAGCTGGGAGAATGGGGAGGGGGATAACTTTTCCTTAACAACGTTGACGTAGTTTGTATGAAAAGGAGCGGGGTCACCGCCTACGATGTTTCTTTCTTGGCGAGAAAACTCGTAGAAGTACGCGTTCCTAAACTGAAAGTCGGAGAAAGATGTACGGAAGCCAACGAGAGTTTTCCCATATGCAAGAAGTCGTCCAACGGTCTCTTCCAGGTTGAAAGTAGTACCTGTCTTCAGCGAAACTATCTTCAACAGCTCTTTCATTATTGTGAGCAAAACCGTACTGCACTTCGTAGCGACTACGTCCATAGGAATGAAACCTCTTGAGGCCCCGACGATGCTGAAAGCTGATAGCCACACGGGCTTCTCATAATAGCTTACGAGAAATGTGTCTTCGTCGACAACCCCGCAAGTGAGACCCATAGACCTAAACCTGTCTGCAACGTTGGAGGCCCACTTTCCTGTTGCGACAGTGAGACCATCCGGACTTTGAGGAGTGACACCATCCTGCGAAGCTGCGTTTCTTGAGGGGACACCAACGTATAGGACAACTTTTGAACATTTCTCCACACCGAGCAGCGAAACCAAGGGTATGATGTCTCCATTCTGAAAGAAAACGATATTCTCTCTCAGCGAATAAGGGCAAGCCTGAATTACGGTCTCCAGGGTGTTCGTTCTTCCACAAACTAGTATCTGTACATCAGAAAGATGAGAGGTAGCAGCCATGCTGTAGAATTCGTGTGCGGAAATGACCATATCTTCTTCGTTCGCAAGTATGGTACTTATACGCCCCATTCCAACAATAAGGGCCCGAGTCCTTCGGGTGGGAGATGAGGTTTGAGGGAAGTCAGAGTATCTGGGACTCGGAGGCGGAGTGGGAGGCATGTCGGACTGGGAGTTCATTGCAAGTGTTCGATTGTTTTTGTGTGACGATAAAAATGGAAGATGGAGCGGAGAACTGCTGGGGTAAAGAGTGATACTTAAGTACAAACGGTTGGAAAGCGCAGAACGGGAACATGGTTGACATTGTGAAAGTGAGCGAAATGTATGATATGTGATTGTACTGAATGAATGATAGGGCTTGTATGAGACGACAAGCCACAAAGTGTGATGATGTTTTATGAAAAGTAGGTGGAAGAGTAGAAAGTGTACAATGAATGAAACTGATTTCGAACCTGAGTTGTAAAGTAGTTGTAAAGCACGAGTTAGGGGAGCTTGAATACAGGATGAACGGAGCCACTTTGGCTTCATAAATGACGTGAACGGGTTCTATAGCTTCACTCGGATTGCCATAATTAAAAGGATGGAGTTGGGTTGTGCCCGAATACGTCTATAAAGGTCGTAGAAGCACTTATGAAGGAAGGAGTTGTAGACATGTTATTGTTGATGACGGTGGAGCCAGGGTTTGGAGGACAGGCGTTTATGGAGGGTGTTCTTGATAAGGTGCGACATGCAAGGGAGTTGTACCCAAGAATAGGGATACAGGTGGATGGGGGTATTGGACTGAGTACTGTGAAAGGAGTAGTGAAGGCCGGTGCAAACATTTCAGTTGCAGGATCTGCCATCTTTGGCTCGAGTAACCCAGCTCATGTCATAACTGGTTTTGGAAAGGCTGGTTAGAGATAGTAGCGTAAAATTATTGTTTATTACATTGTTACCTTTACGTGTTATCATGACTATATTCTCCGTCTCCATTGGAGATGTATTTCTCTTGTATCACAACCGGGAAAGAATGTGAGAGAACATCAGTATATCCCCAGTGGACGCTGAGAGGGAGGATGAACTACTCTACGTGGTATCATTGTTACCCATCCGGTGTCGAGTGGTGACATATTCTTTTTTTGTCACAACCCACACAGGATGTGACGGAAGAAGAAGATGCCCCCAGTCGAGACAGAGGGTGAGCTACTCTAAGTACAATCACTAGTCCCTAGCTTGCCTCCACTGGCAATATCTTCCTGTTTTGCTATAACCATCGAGTGAGGTTATAGTGGAAGAGAAAAATATCGCCGGTCGAGGCGAGGTGGGTGGGGACTATGTGAGCGCGAAAGAGAGGACAGAGGGTGGCGCTTAAAGAGTGGAAGGTGCGGAGGTGTACAGTACATGTTTTCGCGGGAAATGGGATGAGGGAAACAGGGACAATCATGGTGCTGGATATTAGCCCGTGTGGTTGGACAGTGGGGATGGACAGCACAGTTTAGCTCGATTGCACTGTATCGCAGCGGAAACTTCGATCCAACTACTACTTCTTCTTCTGAAGATGTCGAACGGATACGTGAACGATAAGGAGCTGTTGGCGCTGTTGGAGGGGAAGGAGGTACCGCCGACGCCGTCACCAAAGCGGGAAGAGGAGGTGATTAAGGCGGCTGGTCGGATGTCGCAGAATCAGGAAATGGCCGATGAAGAAGAGAAGTGTGAGGCGAGAAGAGGGGATGGTGATGAGGTGGAGAAGGGTGTAGAATTGGAGGTGGAGGGGGTCGCAATGGAGGGAAGGGGTGCGGTGCATCTGAGTCAGTTGGAAGTTGGAGACCAGATAGAGAGTGGGGGCGGAGAGGGTGGGGATCTTGGGGTTGGTGATGAAGGAGCAACTGGACGATGGAATTGTGGAGATTGTAACGGAAATGGGCGGTGTGGTGCTGAATGGGGATGGTAGTGGTGTTTCGGTTGAGGCGATTTCGAGCCTGCGGAATTCGTTGTCGGTATTGGGAGTGGAGATGAGAAATCATGTGTATGGGATAGTGGAGTGTGCGGGAAGGGAGGTTCGATAGTTGCGGGAGGAGAATAGGGTTCTAAACGAGAGGTTGGACGTGCTGGAGAAGGAGGTGAAGGAGCTGGGCAAGAGGCAAAGATTGGTGGAAGAGGAGACGGTGAAAGGACGTGTGGAGGAAAAGACGGAGAAGGGAAGTGTGGGAAGGGTGGCGGTGCAGAAGGGGTCTCCTGTGACACCGAAGACAAAGGGTGGTGGGGTTGGGGATGGGAAGAGCCGTCTGAAGAAGAGGCGTAAGGAGATGAAGAAGGTGGTGGAGGAGGTGCCGCGGGAGGGAGTGGGAGCTCCGGTGGTGACTGGGTTTAGGAGTGCGGCGGAGGTAGCGCGGACTGCGAAGGGGATTCTGAGGGGACAGGAGGAGAGAAGGATGGGAGGGATGTGAAGCCGTTTTGGGCGAGGCGGGTATACGAGAAGGGGGAGGGTTGTCCACCTGACTTCTACAAAATGACGTTTGCGGAGACGAAGAGAGAGGATGCGAACGCGTGATGGGCGAGAAATGGGTAAATAGCGGGGGTGGTGTGGACTGGGAAGAAGTGATGGGATGATTGAGGTGGGATGAGTTGCGATTGGCATTGCAACATGGGAGAAAATGGAAACGCAAACTAGCACGAGTGCAGTTTTGAGAGAGGGTTGCGGAAAAGAGTGAATGGGTGGTGCGGCGAAGTAGAACCTCTACAAAAACTAGGGGACCCAAGAACTAAACTGCGCGAGATGGAATTTAATATTCCAAAATTTCTTAATTTTTTGAGTGCCAGCCTCTGCCACCCCCTCGCGCGCCCCAAATAGCCCAAAACTAGCTTAGTTTCCAAAGCGAACAGACTATATTCCACTTTGCAGAACACAGACGATAATTTTAGGATACTGAACGACGAAGAGTACGAGGCCTTTCAGGAGCTACGGGACAGACTGATCTCTCCACCTGTTTTGGCCTTATCCGTACCGGGACGTCCGTACCTGCTGGACACCGGACGCGTGCGATGTCCAGGTTGGCTGTACTCTACTCCAGCACCAACCAGATGGGAAGGAGTACAAACCCGTTGGGTATTGGAGCCGTTCCATCTCGCGGGCGGAGCGGAAGTACACGACCACCGAGAAGGAATGCCTCCGGTTGTGTGGTCGATGCTTCTTTTAAGGCCATATCTGGAAGGTGAAAGATTCACGGTGGGGACTGACCACCATTCGCTGAGGTGGATCCTAATTGGCCGACTGTACCGGGACGACTGGCACGCTGGCGCCTACGCTTGTCAGAGTTTGACTTTGACGTGGTGCACCGCGCGGGTGTCAAACACCAAGCTGCGGCGCAGCTGTCCCGTTTGGGAGACCCGAGGGTCTCGATGAGGACTCTTGAGGACGACATACCCTGCT
>VCMS01000096.1:204846-218426 GCA_022539475.1 Gracilaria domingensis | reverse complement strand
ATGAAACTGTTGGATAATGTTGACCATCCAACTGCGCTGTTTTCGCTGCAATCAATTATAAGAATGGTGGGTGACATGAAGGCGATTCGATACCAGCCTTTGTCTGAAATTTGTTTTGCCCGGTGATGATTCGATAGAACTTGTGAAAGGCGGAAGCAATATTGAAGTAAATGAGCAGAATGCTGAAGAGTTCGTGAGAAGAGTGACATACCATGTGCTTTTTGGAGGTGTGTATCAGCAAGCTGAAACGCTTTGAGAGGCTTGGGTGATCTAATTGATATCACGAGTCTTCTAGTGTTCCGAAGCGCTGAACTTGAGTTGTTTTTCTGCGGTCCGCCATATGAGAAGTGGACTATGAACTTTTTGGTTCATTCTACGCGATGTGATCATGGATTAAGCCACGAGAGCGCTGCGGGTGAAGTACTTCCTACACTTCTAACAGAATTGGATGAAGAAGATCAACAGCGTTTCATCCAATTTACTACTGGCTCTCCAGCTCTTCCTCTGGGGGGGCTGAGCAAATTGCATCCCAGTCTAACAATTGTGCGACGTACCCCGGAAAGCGGGCACTCTCTGGACCAGTGTTTGGACCGTGATGACTAGCACAAATTATTTCAAACTCCCGGAGTATAGTTCTTATGAGATTGCGAAGAAGCAGGTGCTTTACGCTGTTCGTGAAGGACAGAGGTCGTTCCATCTTTCGTAGAGTGTTTCGAAAGTTAACGCTAGTCAACGGGCAAAGGGCCGGCAAGAGTAAAGCTTTTTTCTGCTTACAAAAGTTGGTTTACCGAGCACAGTATACAGCGGGACTGACTGGGGGTGCTTCCAAGGACTTTGACTTCCTTCGTTCAACCAGCACGTCTATATTTGAAACTATCTCAGTTACTGTTAGCTTTCCGCTAAGTACGGCTCCTTCCATTGAGGCAAGGTACATTTGCTGGGTGAATCCAACCGCTGCGGCCGGCGTGCGGAACAGAAAGAACGTGAGCAGCAGCAGCGTCACATTGTAGATCAGCGGTTCGTGTAGAGCCTCACGCGCGCTTCCCTCTCTCGACAACGCGCACGCCAACGCGCTTCGCGCGGAGGTGGCAGACAAAAAGCCTGACACTACAGGCACAGCGGGGAACAACAGCGGCACGCAGGCGGCACACAGACGCGGGTCGGTGGTCGCGCTATACAGCGGCCACAACACAAGGAAAGCCGGCCCGCAACTGATTTGGATGATCTTCCTCGTCGTGCGCGAGAAAACCAGCCCAAGCGCTGTTACCCGTTGCCAGACGCCCAGCCAAAGCGTGACGGCGCCGACGATCGCCAGCGTGAGCTGCGCGTCGCACGACGCGTCAGCGAGCGCCGGCAGCATGAGCGCGCGCTTCGCGCCGCGCTGCAGGCAGGCGCGGCTTGCGGGGCGGCGGGGAATGAGCGCGATGCGATGGAGAGCGTGCGTGGCGGCGTGGAAACGGCCGGTCTGAAACGACGGAAGCGGCGAGAGGAAGCACGTCGCCCTCATGGCGGACGGCTGCGCGCACACCGTGAGGGTGCGACGCGGCGCGCGACAGCGGCGCGGCGTCGGCAGATGTTGGCGGACTGCGGAGGTCAGCATCTGAATCGGCAGCTGCGATCAATGCCAATATTCAGCTGGAGGAGGCGTCGCGACTCGCCTCCGTGCCAAGTGGGCCACAGGCTGGGGCCGCTACCGCTGTGTATGCCTGCGCGAATACACGCGTCACGTGCCACGTGCACGGCGGCGTCATCGGTGAGAGTCTTTCATACCGCGTCCTGTGCTGCGCGGTCTTCTTCGACGAGTTGGGCGGCGCGCGATGCAGTCGGATGGCGCCGACGGCGTGTTTCTCGCCGAATTGTCGCTTGCCAGCGACGGGTTCTGGCCATACAACCGTCAGATTGTGGAATGCGGAGGCGCAGTTGCCGAAGCTTTCCTTGGTCGGTCATCGCGATTGAGTGCTGGCGTTGGCATTTTCTACAGAGGGGAGTCGATTGGATTCTGCTTCGAAGGACGGTCGGGTATGGATCTGAGACGTTGAGAAAGGAACTGGTGAGAGCTTGGCTTCCCATCGCAAATGGGTGACGGATTTGGGTTTGAAGCCGTATCATTTGGATGAACGATGTTGTTTGGTGGTGTCTGCTTCGAAGGATGCTTCGCTGAAGATTTGGAACGTGGCTAGCATGAGCCCGGTCAGGATGCTCGCGCGACATAGAGCTGCAGTCACGACTGCCGTGTGGAGTGGAGACGGTTTTATCTATTCTGCTTCTCAGGATCGTAGTATAAAGATCTAGAATGCTGATAATGGCTTATCTTTGTCGACTATAAATGCACATGCTCACTGGGTGAATTCCATCACGCTTTCTACCGACTACGTGCTCAAGTGCGGTGCGTTTGCATCTCTGGACGAGCAGAACGGATACATGCCGGTCAAGTGGTCGCGAGAAGAGGCGTTGGAGCGCTATGAAAAGGTGAAACGGCAAAGTACGGGCGGGAGGGAACTTATGCTGAGTGGGTCCGATAATTTCACTTTGATGCTGTGGGAAGACGTTTGGAAACGCACCTAGGGCATACAGCCCATTTCGCGCATGACCGGCCATCAGCAGCTGGTCAAATGCAGGGCGTTCAGTCCGGATGGGCGGTATATCGCGTCGGCCAGTTTTGACAAGAATGTAAGACTTTGGGATGGCAAGCTGGCAAGTTTTGCTTCACGTTCCGCGGACATGTTGCGGCCGTTTACCGAGTGGTTTGAGAAGATATTAATCCTGCGCAGTTTTTTGTTCGTTTAAGAGATGGAGATGAGATAAAATGTGTATGGTGTACTATAATGTGCGCCAGGAGGCCTAGATGAGTTGCAAGAGAAGCTTATGGTCCTTAGAAACGTGATAGACCTGATGGAGAAGGCGGTGAAAGTGTTCTGCACAAGACAAGGGTTGGTGGAGGAAAGGATGTTGAAATCGGATGTAGAAGGAAGGACAGAGATGGGAAGTATGGGAAGGGTTGCGGCACAGAAGGAGTCCTTTTTGACACCGAAGGCGAAGGCTGGTAGTTTCGGGCACCGGAAGAGCCGTCTGACGAAGAGGCGTAAGGAGAAGAGGATGGTGATGAAAGAGGTGCCATAGGAGGCAATCGGGGCTCCGGTCTTGACTGGGTTTTAACGTGGGGCATGGCACTGCGAACGGCCGAACGAAATCTGGCGGCGCATAAGGAGAGAAGGATGGGGAGGAATGGGAAGCTGTTTTTGGGCGACGCGGGTGTACGGGATTGGGGAGGGTTGCTACCCGTACTTCTACAGAAAAGCTTTTGGGGAGACGGAGAGGAAGGATCCGAACGCAGGATCGGCGAAAAATGAGTAAAGAGTGATTGCGGTTTGGATGGGAAGGAACGTTGGGATGATTGAGGTGGGATGAGTTGTGATTTTTATCGCAACTCAGAGGAAAATGGAAACGCAAACTAGCACGAGTGCAGTTTTGAGAGACGGTCGCGGAAAAGAGTGAATGGGGTGGTGCGGCGAAGTAGAACCTCTACAAAAACTAGGGGACCCAAGAATTAAACTGCGCCATATGGAATTTAATATTCCAAAATTTCTTAATTTTTTGAGTGCCAGCCTCTGCCACCCCCTCGCGCGCCCCAAATAGCCCAAAAACTAGCTTAGTTTCCAAAGCGAACAGACTATATTCCACTTTGCAGAACACAGACGATGTCGTCCAAGTACACAAAACACGTCTTCCACTTGAATCTAGCCAACAGAATGTCAATCGCGCGCTGAAACGTAGCGGGAGCATTCGTTAGCCCCAAGGGCATCCGTTTGAAACGGTACAGTCCTTGGTGACATACAAACGCGGTCTTGTCGCGATCTTCCTTTCGAATTGGAACCTGCTAGTAACCCCAATTGGCGTCAAGGGCGGTAAATACTCTGGCGCTTCCCAGCGAGTCGATGTACTCATCCATCCGTTGAATCGGATACACGTCTTTGACGGTAACGGCGATTAGTCGCCTGTAATCGATGCAAAAACGCCACGATCCATCCGACTTCGGAACAAGTACAACCGGCGATGCCCATGACGACTGAGCTGGCTCAATTACGTCGGCTCGTAGCATCTTCTCGACTTGAGACTTTTCTTCTTCCCGCGCTTTCGGGCCTGCCCGATACGGGTGTTGTGCGATTGGGCGAGTGTCTGGGAGCAGATCAATACGGTGCTCCGTAATTCCAATTGTTCCAAGGGAACCGTCCCACATGGGAGTAAATTCTGTGAGCATGTCTCGCAACTTCTTGCGATGAGACGATGCGACATGGTCCAGATTCAACTTCTCTAATTCCTCAACATGATTCGTCTGTTCTGTGCCAGGGGGTAGCTGTAGTACAGCCACAGGCCGTGACAACGTACTATGCCCTGATAAAGGAAAAAATTGCGCAGCACCCAAGCGGGGACGAAGGAGCACTCAACGGATGCTAACAACGGGGCGCGAGATAGGCGCGCAGCACCGGTAGTGACGGTAGGATGACCCTTGTGGGAAACTAGACGATGAAAGAATCGGCTAGGGGGTGCTTGAGGTTTACCACGGTGAGCTCTGCCCGGCGGGAGATGCTTAAGTGCACCTCCCACGTGCAGTAGCCACGTGTCGAAAATAATAAACTATCTACCTATAAGGGGGGTCCCGAAGGGCGACACGACAACTGTCACAACCCTACACGTGTGGGACCCGAGGTGCACCCTGTGCACACTAACTACTACAAACTACTACTATGCACCCATCGGGAGGTGCATCCCACTGCACTACAGACTCCCCTTCTTGGGCCTGGCTTCGTCCCGAGGCTGGCCAAACATTTCCCATGCAGGGAGCGAACGCGAACGAAAACGCAGCGAAGCACCAACTTCCAATCCTCCAAGATCCCGTTGGGGTGACCAACGAGCGCGATAGGATGCTCCAACGACCACTCCTCCCAGGCAACCTGCGTTACGAACCGACCAACATGGTCCAGCCTACACGGTGAGGCATCGTTTTTCACCCATCCCAATTGGGCGAAGAGTGAGCGCGAGAAGTTAACGAGCTTACGATTTTGCCATTCTCCCACGTGGGTGAAACAGTGATCCTGCGGCGCATGAAAGGATTACACGTAAGAAGAATCCCTGTTGGGCAGTACGTGATGACGGCGAATGCGTGTCGCGGGGTCCCCACTGACGGGCCCAGCGTCGACCGAACAGGTCAAGCCACACGGGGCGGATAAACCATGTTCCAACACGCGAATGTCCCCAATCGGGTCTGAGATAGCGCGCGCATTCGTTGCACGACCATAACCCCGAGAGTGGGAAGTAACAACACTAAACCCGGTCAAAGAGGCGCAAACTACCGAAGCATTCTCTGCGGGCACAAAAACGCCAAGCCCAAGAAGGCACAGTGCTTTCTCAAGCATCAAATCCCGAATGCGGCAACTATCGCGATAATAAGCACGCGCGTTGCGCCCAATGCCGCCGAACGGCCTTCCCAGAAAGTACTACGACTGTCGCAAAATGGAAGCCCTGCATTCCCAACCGGGTTGTCGCCTCGTACGAGCTGGTGTCGTGGGCAGGGCGTTGCCACCCTTCCCAGGTGGGTAAAAGTAGGGCGTGAGCGAGACAACAGTATGTACGAGGCTCCCCAGTTGAGATCGTTGAATTTTTCCTGGGGAGCACGCGACACGCCGATGACGTTCCTGCTTCCTCAAGGCGTCACCGTCTATTGAGCATCCATGCTCTGTAGGCTCCTGAGAGTAGTCGTTTAGATTGCTCTCCATGGTCAGTTGGTGGTGCCCCTCAGGGCAGTGCATCCAATTACAACACCAACTCCCCTTCTTAGGCCTGACCTCCGAGGTCGGCCAAATCCCATGTGGAAAGCGAACGCTAGCGTAGCACGGCGAAACACTCAATTCCATACCAGCACAATCCCACTTCGGCAACGACAGAGTGCACCAAAACGGCAACGGTGGGAGCAATGCGCGAATCCCATTAGATGGGGGGGGTCCGTTCTTCAGTGCCTATCAACAGACACGGCGAAATGACGAGGTTCAAATCGCCGAGAATCCCGTAAGGGTTGGAAGCGGCGGAAACGAAACCGTTTGCAACGGTGTAGTTCTCGAAAGAATCCCATGCGGGTGAATGTCACAAGCGAAAAGACGCGTGAATGAGCGCCACGAAGTAACCAGATGGGAACAAGACCAGCACACAAAATCAACAGGGCGAACCACGTTTTGCCTTCCTCGAAGTCCCAGCCGGGTGACACACGAACGCAAGAGCGCTACGGCTGACCGACACGGCGTGAGACGAATTACCGAAGGAAGAAATCCCGAAAGGGTCACGAACAAGTGCGACCTTGAAACAGCGAGGTAGAGATTACAGCAGTCCCAACAGGGCGTTCATGTAGCACGGATACCATCTCCATTATTTCATATAGCCCATCGTGGGATTCGTCTGTGTTCTGCAAAGTGGAATATAGTCTGTTCGCTTTGGAAACTAAGCTAGTTTTGGGGCTATTTGGGGCACGCAAGGGGGTAGCAGAGGCTGGCACTCAAAAAATTAAGAAATTTTGGAATATTAAATTCCATTTCGCGCAGTTTAGTTCTTGGGTCCCCTAGTTTTTGTAGAGGTTCCACTTCGCCGCACCACCCCATTCACTCTTTTCCGCGACCCTCTCTCAAAACTGCACTCGTGCTAGTTTGCGTTTCCATTTTCTCCCATGTTGCAATGCCAATCGCAACTCATCCCACCTCAATCATCCCATCACTTCTTCCCAGTCCACACCACCCCCGCTATTTACCCATTTCTCGCCCATCACACGTTCCCATCCTCTCTCTCCCTCTCCGCAAACGTCATTTTGTAGAAGTCAGGTGGACAACCCTCCCCCTTCTCGTATACCCGCCTCGCCCCAAAACGGCTTCAAATCCCTCCCATCCTTCTCTCCTCCTGTCCCCTCAGAATCCCCTTCGCAGTCCGCGCTACCTCCACCGCACTCCTAAACCCAGTCACCACCGGAGCTCCCACTCCCTCCCGCGGCACCTCCTCCACCACCTTCTTCATCTCCTTACGCCTCTTCTTCAGACGGCTCTTCTCATCCCCAACCCCACCACCCTTTGTCTTCGGTGTCACAGGAGACCCCTTCTGCACCGCCACCCTTCCCACACTTCCCTTCTCCGTCTTTCCCTCCACACCTCCTTTCACCGTCTCCTCTTCCACCAATCTTTGCCTCTTGCGCAGCTCCTTCACCTCCTTCTCCAGCACGTCCAACCTCTCGTTCAGAACCCTATTCTCCTCCCGCAACTCTCCAACCTCCCTTCCCGCACACTCCACTATCCCATACACATGATTTCTCATCTCCACTCCCAATACCGACAACGAATTCCGCAGGCTCGAAATCGCCTCAACCGAAACACCACTACCACCCCCACTCAGCACCACACCGCCCATTTCCGTTACAATCTCCACAATTCCATCGTCCAGTTGCTCCTTCATCACCAACCCCAACATCCCCACCCTCGCCTTCATCTCCCCCACAAACCGCATCTCCCTGTCACCCTCTCCGCCCCCACTCTCTATCTGGTCTCCAACCTCTAACTGACTCAGATGCACCGCACCCCTTCTCTCCATTGCGACCCCCTCCACCTCCAATTCTACCCCCTTCTCCACCTCGTCACCATCCCCTCTCCTCGCCTCACACTTCTTTCCTTCATCAGCCACTTCCTTCTTCTGCGACATCCGACCAGCCGCCGTAATCACGTCCTCTTCCCGCTTTGGTGACGGCGTCTGCGGTACCTCCTTCCGCTCCAACAGCGCCAACAGCTCCTCATCCTTCACGTATCCGTTCGACATCTTCAGAAGAAGAAGTAGTAGTTGGATCGAAGTTTCCGCTGCGATACAGTGCAATCGAGCTAAACTGTGCTGTCCACCCCCACTGTCCAACCACACGGGCTATATCCAGCACCATGATTGTCCCTGTTTCCCTCATCCCATTTCCCGCCAAAACATCTACTTTACACCTCCGCACCTTCCACTATTTAAGCGCCATCTCTCTGTCCCCTCTTCACATAGTCCCCACCCACCTCGCCTCGACCGGCGATATTTTTCTCTTCCACCATAACCCCACTCGATGGTTATAGCAAAACAGGAAGATATTGCCAGTGGAGGCAAGCTAGGGACTAGTGATTGTACTTAGAGTTGCTCACCCTCTGTCTCGACTGGGGGCATGTTCTTCTTCCGTCACATCCTTTGTGGGTTGTGACAAAAAAAGAATATGTCACCACTCGACACCGGATGGGTAACAATGGTAGCACGTAGAGTAGTTCATCCTCCCTCTCAGCGTCCACTGGGGATATATTGATGTTCTCTCACATCCTTTCCCGGTTGTCATACAAGAGAAATACATCTCCAATGGAGACGGAGAATTTAGTTGTGATAACACGTAAAGGTAACAATGTAATAAACAATAATTTTATGCTACTATCTCTAACCAACCTTTCGAAAACCAGCTATGACATGAGCTGGGTTACTCGAGCCAAAGATGGCAGATCCTGCAACTGAAATGTTTGCACCGGCCTTCACTACTCCTTTCACAGTACTCAGTCCAATACCTCCATCCACCTGTATCCCTATTCTTGGGTACAACTTCCTTGCATGTCGCACCTTATCAAGAACACCTTCCATAAACGCCTGTCCTCCAAACCCTGGCTCCACCGTCATCAACAATAACATGTCTACAACTCCTTCCTTCATAAGTGCTTCTACGACCTTTATAGACGTATTCGGGCGCAATCCAACTCCATCCTTTTAATTATGGCAATCCGAGTGAAGCTATAAAACCCGTTCACGTCATTTATGAAGCCAAAATGGCTCCTTTCATCCTGTATTCAAGCTCCCCGTAACTCGTACTTTACAACTACTTTACAACTCAGGTTCGAAATCAGTTTCATTCATTGCACACTTTCTACTCTTCCACCTACCTTTCATAAAACATCATCACACTTTGTGGCTTGTCGTCTCATACAAGCCCTATCATTCATTCAGTACAATCACATATCATACATTTCGCTCACTTTCACAAAGTGAACCATGTTCCCGTTCTGCGCTTCCCAACCGTTTTTACTTAAGTATCACTCTTTACCCCAGCAGTTCTCCGCCCCATCTTCCATTTCTATCGTCACACAAAACATTCGAACACTTGCAATGAACTCCCAGTCCGACATGCCTCCCACTCCGCCTCCGAGTCCCAGATACTCTGACGTCCCTCAGGCCTCATCTCCCGCCCGAAGGACTCGGGCCGTTATTGTTGGAAGGGGGCGTATAGGTACCATGCTGGCGAACGAAGAAGATACGGTCATTTCCGCACACGAATTCTGCAGCATGGCTGCTACCTCTCATCTTTCTGATGTACCGATACTAGTTTGTGGAAGAACGAACACCCTGGAGACCGTAATTCAGGCTTGCCCTTATTCGCTCAGAGAGAATCTCGTTTTCTTCCAGAATGGAGACATCATACCATTGGTTTCGAAGCTCGGTGTGGACAAATGTTCAAAAGTTGTCCTATACGTTGGTGTCCCCTCAAGAAACGCAGCTCCGCAGGATGGTGTCACTCCTCAAAGTCCGGATGGTCTCACTGTCGTAACAGGAAAGTGGGCCTCCAACGTTGCAGACAGGTTTAGGTCTATGGGTCTCACTTGCGGGGTTGTCGACGAAGATACATTTCTCGTAAGCTATTATGAGAAGCTCGTGAGGTTATCATCGTTCAACATCGTCGGGGCCTCAAGAGGTTTCATTCCTATGGACGTAGTCGCTACGGAGTGCAGTACGGTTGTGCTCACAATAATGAAAGAGCTGTTGAAGATAGTTTCGCTTAAGACAGGTACTACTTTCAACCTGGAAGAGACCGTTGGGCGACTTCTTGCATATGGGAAAACTCTCGTTGGCTTCCCTACTTCTTTCTCCGACTTTCAGTTTAGGAACGCGTACTTCTACGACTTTTCCCGCCAAGAAAGAAACATTGTAGGCGGTGACCCCGCTCCTTTTCATACAAACTACGTCAACGTTGTTAAGGAAAAGTTATCCCCCTCCCCATTCCCCAGCTTTGAGGTTAGAAAACATGACTTTTCGGTGTTGTAAACCTTTTAGAGATAGTTAAACATAAAAGTTACTTTATCGAAATGACCTGTTCCCTAACTTCACGTAAATGGACTGTCGAAGTGAAAACCGGAAGTTATCAACAATTTCGCAACTTTTATCGCCGGGATAGATAACAAACGCATCCATCTTCTGCAACAGGTCTCCAATAGCAGAATCCACTTCTTCTCTCCACTGCCACAGTTTGTTGTACACGAAATTGGAATTGAGGTTCACCTTTGGTACCTTCTGACGAATTCGTCTGTACGTCTTGCTCCGAGTAGGTGTCCCTTGTGTTCCAGACCGCTCGCCAGAAACACTTGAACGTGCCATTCTTGCGGACAGAAGCACAACTTCATCGTCCTGCTGCTCCGCAGTTTCTGGTGCAGTTTGGGGTACAGATGGACCAGCTCCTTGTGCGGATTGCGCATCCGCGTCTGGAAGGGGACCTTTTATGATCTCATCTTCCTCCTCTTGCACAGCCGTCCCCTGCTGAACCGTCTGTTTCGACGCAGAAGATCCCCTTGTGTCGACGGTTTGATTCATCGCAGGAGAAGCCCTTTTCGACGCAGTGGGCTTCGTAACGGAGGTAGACTTTGTTTGACCTGTCTGCTTCGTAGCTGGGGATGCTCTCGTCTTCATAGACCGCTTCGTAACAGACGACGGACCTGCCCGTGGAGGTGCTACTGATGCGCTACCTCTCGGTGTTGATGAACTTTGAATTGGCTCCGTGCGGCTTGTCGGCGTCATCACCTCACTCATAGCGCTCACCGTTCCTCGCTTGGACGCCGGAATGCTGGCTGCCACCGGTTCCATCATTTTCCCATCCCAAGGAGCGGCCGTCCGGAGATCCTGGATATATTGTTGAAGATCCAGGCCCTCCGCCCGGTAAGGGTAGAACGTCTGACCGCTTCGACTGATGAGAATATTATGAACCATCACAAGACCTGGGTCCAATTGCTTCCCGAGCAACTCGCGGCGTAGAACACTTCCAATTCCATGCAAAACGCTTACCCCACTATCACCTTTCCTTCATTCTCAATATCCATCTGCAGAGAAACCCGCATTCCACCTTGCAATAATCGAGTGCTCCGCCGAGTGCGAGGAGTCACGCTTTGCGTACGCTTTCGAACACGAGTTGGCTTCATGTTGAACACTATTGCAGTGAAAGGTGTATATCAACAATACGTTCGCTCTGGACGATACAAGAACGGATGCGAGCCTTTTAAATGGCGACTTACGCTGGGCACCCCCGCTTTCGGCAGCTCCTCCCAGCGCACTGCCAGTCTCGTCCGTGTCCTGTCCGTGGCCGCTCGCACGCTGATTGTACGCTTTAGAGTCGTGGAGTTCGCGCAATGATGACTCACGCGAGCCATGGTCGCGCTCTCTAATCATGCTCTTCAAATGCTTTGCATAGTAGTCAAGAGAACACTCATTTACTTCCATGTACAGCCTACTCCCGCGAATACACGTGGACAGCGGCGCCAACGTACCGGCGGCCGGGTGTAGCGAAATCACTGCGGGGCGGCGTGTTTTGGGAGGTCCCGGGAAGGCGCCGAAATGTGGCCAAAACGTGCCCGCGAGCGGGGAGGGGTCGGTCGTGTTAGGGTACCTACCCTAACACGACCGGACCCCCCGCCGCGGGCATAAATCGCACATTTTTCAAAAATCGTCCAAAACGTGCCCGCGGCGGGGGGTCCGGTCGTGTTAGGGTAGCTACCCTAACACGACCGACCCCCCGCGCCCGCGGGCATAAAATCGCACATTTTTCAAAAAATCGTCCAAAACGTGCCCGCGGGCGGGGGGGTCCGGTCGTGTTAGGGTAGCTACCCTAACACGACCGACCCCCCTCCGCCCGCGGGCATAATATCGCACATTTTCAAAACATCGCCCAAAACGTGCCCGCGGGCGGGGGGTCCGGTCGTCGTAGGGTAGCTACCCTAACACGACCGACCCCTCCGCCGCGGGCACGTTCTGGCCACATTTTGGCACCCTCGGAGACCTTCGAAAGCACTCCTCCCGGTCTTCTGGCAGTGATTTCGCTGCACACGCCGTGCACACATATCAAAATAGAGAAACTAGCGCTTCACACCCACTTGATCCGCGACTTTTAGCACAATACGCGACCTTTGCAATAGCTCCGAATCGCGACGTGGCCGACATCAGAGCGACTACCTGGGCACCCAAGTCTCTGAATCTTCTCCGCTTACCAATACAGTGGAAAACTTTGGCTTTCTACTGGGACCAAATGCTGGAGAAGCGAAGACACGTTGGATGATGGGGTATTTGGGTCGTCCAAGCTTAAGTGCCTTAGAAGACGACTCGAAGTGTTCAAGAGTCGGAACGAAACCGCCTTTCACGAGGGCCGAATTCACCAGAGTTATCCTTGTCTTTTCTGGGAAGTATGTAATAGAGTGCTCATCCAGTGTTTCTTTCACGAGATTGAGGAAAGGAGGAAGGGCCTGTTCACCAATTTGATCAAGAATCGACCTTGTGTCCGTACTTGAGAACATTTCTCTAACAGCAGTCCATGTTTTTGAACTGGACATACTTGAAACACAATGTTGAAGAGCTCGTAAAGTGAAAGAACGCCTCTCATTGCAACGAGGAAGCTGTGTGGAAGTTCCTGGTAAACCTGGATTACGCTGGTAAGGAGTATTGCCATTCCATTGCTTTCTAACATGTCCGTGCTCAATGGAGCGAATAGTCTCCTCCACAGCCGTTGCTGTTCTTCTGGACGTCTTTTTGTAGTGTCTCTTAAATAGCAGGTGTGCATGTTCGTATATGCCTGCGTCGTAGTACTTGATACTTCCCAGACGGCGAATATCGTCCCGAGATGATCGAGAAGATGAACTTCAGAGTTCCCAGTCTGGAGGGATGAAAATCCGGCAGAGTCTTTGTTGCGGAACGCTTGAAGGCTTCAATCTCCGAACTAAGACACAGGAGAGAGCTTTCAGTCCAATACGGGTCACGATTGTATCTGAATAAGGTCGAGAGCAAGTCCGAGTACTGAGAGAAAACGGTTGTGATTGGGGCAACGTCCTGTTCTCCACAGCATATGTCAAAGAATGCTCCTATGAGGGAAAGACCATGTCAAGTGCTTTGTAGTTTTGGCCTCCAGCATTCCACGGAGACCGTCTTTCGTGAAGATACCATTCAAAGATTTGCCTTTCTCCTGCGTGGAGAAATTCGATATGTAACCTTTGGCAGGAGAATCGCGTTTATGGCAGCGATTAGAATTGGTTTGCATGGTTGAGAGTTTGGGTTGCGTATCGCTTTTCGAAATGAAACGCGATGCAGAGGTTCCTATTGTGCGTGCACAGGGTGTCTGACTGCAGTTCTCTCGATTGTGGCCGTTTTTATCAACTTTGAGATGCCGAGATGCAAGTTATGTAAATGCTTTGAATGAGCACAACTTGTATGGAACAATCCCGGGATCATTTCCAAGGCTTTACGGA